>JAJAGP010001243.1:198678-215583 GCA_025084515.1 Ancistrus triradiatus
AAAAACCACTGCTTAAAACTAATCTCAGTTTTTCCAGAACACATCTTGATGATCCCCAAAACTTTTGGGAAAACATTCTGTGGACTGACGGACTGGAAGGTGTGTGTCCCATTACATCTGGTGTAAAAGTAACAGAGCATTTCAGAAAAAGAACATTATAGCAACAGTAAAATATGGTGGTGGTAGTGTGATGGTCTGGGGCTGTTTTGCTGCTTCAGGACCTGGAAGACTTGCTGTGATAAATGGAGCTATGAATTCTGCTGTCTACCAAAAATCTTGAAAGAGAATGTCTGGCCATCTGTTCGTGACCTCAAGCTGCAACGAACGTGGGTTCTGCAGCAGCACAATGATCCAAAACACACCAGCAAGTCCACCTCTGAATGGCTGAAGAAAAACAAAATGAAGACTTTGGAGTGGCCTAGTCAAAGTCCTGACCTGAATTCTATTGAGATGCTGTGGCATGACCTTAAAAAGGCCGTTCCTGCTCTCAAACCCTCCAACGTGGCTGAATTACAACCATTCTGCAAAGATGAGTGGAGAAAATTCCTCCACAACGCTGTAAAAGACTCATTGCAAGTTATCGCTAATGCTTGGTTGCAGTTGTTGCTGCTAAGGGTGGCCCAACCAGTTATTGGGTTTAGGGGGCAATCACTTTTCACACAGGGCCATGAAGGTTTGGATTTTTTTCTCCCTTAATAATAAACACCTTCATTTAAAAAATGCATTTTGTGATTACTTGTGTTGTCTTTGACTAATATTTAATTTGATTGATGTTCTAAAACACAAAAAAATAGGAAATCAGGAAGGGGGCAAGGACTTTTTCATACCACTGTAGGAGTTCAATAGTTGTATAATATAGTGTTCACTATTTTTATATACTTTATTATACTACTAGTATACTACTGTTTATACCACATATACTATATCTACTATTGTAAATTTATTATTTTATTAATTATATTATTTATTAAACTACAATCAAGATGGCCAAGCCATCAATAGCAACAATCAAGATGGCCAAGTGTAGTTTGAGAATGTTGGGCTGTTTCTATTAAAAGTGCCTAATGCTTGTATGTTTATTAATTTATTTATCATCACATCAACATAAATGGAACAAGGTTACAGTGATATTAAAATTGCCTAATGAAATGAATAGCCTACACTGGACTACAAAGGTATTTGGTAATCACTGTTGTGTTTTTTTGTGTTTATTAAATGATTTCAAATTAATACACGTAGTCTGCTGAAGCTAACACAACACATGAACCAGATGTGGAGAACTACACTGATCCAGATGTTGATAGCTTTATCTTTCAGGGACTTAGATTTGACTAAATCTAAAGCAGAGTTATTTGGTTGAATAATCAAATGATGGGGTTTACTGTCACCAGACACATTTTATTTCTTTCAGAAAACTGTGAAAACTGACAGTAGCAAACACACTCACAATGGGTCAATTTAGAGTGGCCAATTAACATGACACACATCTTTGGAATTCGTAAGGAAACCTAGTACCTGGTATAAAACCCACACATACACTGGGAGGACAGCACTTTTGACTGATGGATTGTTTATGGCTTGTTTATGTTCCACCCAAAATGATGTATTTTAATAGATTTGATATGTTGATATGTATAACCTGAAAGCTGTCCTGTTAAACAATGGCAGTTACTTCACTGGCTGCTTTCACAATGGCTTCAGTACTCATTGGCTATGCAGTATACATAAAATGAACTTACCATAAAATGAAGCAGTTGGTGAGAAGAACAAATCTATTGTGATCTAAAGGTAATGGCACTGATACTAGGAATGCAGCTTGGCTATACAAAGTGTTCTTTTTTCCTTTGTAAATGGGATATGCTATGCTATAGAGCCACAATACATTACTAAAAACTGCTGCTTTGTAAGCATTTCATGCCAGTGGAGAAACGTTAGGAGCATAAACCACTTGTTGTCCCACCAACAATATCTCTGTCTCTTCATAAGCTTCTAAGCTTGGGTTGATGAAAAATTTTGTGAAAGCAATAAACAAGGAAGGTGATGGATTTTGCTGGATGTGATACAGATGTTTCCAAGAATAACTGATACCAAGATTTAGGAAGGTATGATTGGTTGCTTGGTTGGTTCACAAATCAGACAGATCATCAATGAGAGAGAATTAGAAGATCTGCTAGTGGGGCCAGAGAAAATAGCATGCTAAGGATGTTGTTGGGAGTTTTCTTGGCAACTACAGAGCACCAAACTGCATTGAGATGATTGACGCTTGCTTAAAGTATACAAAACCATCAAGTGCTAAATATCATTCAATTTCATTTTCTGAATTCACAATTGAAATTCTTCCATGCTGATTTTGGTACAGTCAGTGACCAGGATGTTGTGAACATGGAAAAGACTGCCCGTGATTGGTTCCCACCTTGCTTCCTGTGCTGATGGCTAGGTCCTGCACCGTGTGACCTTGAACTGAGTGTTTGCATGATTATTATTTATTTTATTTATTAAAGATGTATAACAAAGTCTGCTGGTGTTTGGTGGACTATCATTTCAGACTGGGGTTTCATTTCAAGTAACTGACTGTTAAGAACCTTAAAAAAGCATAAGTGACAATTTGATCTTGATGGTACTTCTGATAAAGAACCACTTAATCTTAATCACTAAACCAATATCAAAAATAAATGTAGGCCGCGGTTTCGTGCAGGTATAATCTGGGACATGTGGCATTGGCAGCCAGTGGGACATGGCCAATGGGATGATGCACAAAGCCCCTGTGTGGAATAGCGGGGGAGGGAATGCAGCAGCTTGTATTATCATGTGTGGACCATATGTTTTTGCAGGGAACCCCCTCCACCTTATATAATGGCCACTCTGTAAACCAGGGAAAATCTAAACATTAGGAATGTAACTGGTTATAAAATCCAGGATACTCATGTAATGGAATACATTTACATTTAGGCTTTTTTGCTTACATTTAGCATTTTACATTTTACATTTGCATTCTATACTATCTGAACTCTTTTTCAACAGCTAGCCAGCCAGCCAGCTTAAGTAGAATATTAACTAGAATATTGCAAAAGGTTAGGAAGGCATGAACTAATGTCACAGTATCATGTAGCTGTAGCCTTGTGTTATTTTGGCATCTCTATGGTTTACAGAGAACTGTCCAAAAAAAAGAAAATATCCAGTGAGCTGGTCAGAGGACAATGGCCAGACAGGTTTGAGGTGGTAGAAAGGCAACAGTAACTCAAATAACCCCTCATTATAACCGAGGTTTGCATATCTGACTGCACAACGCGTCAAACCTTGAAGCAGATGGTCTAGAGCGGCAGAAAACCACACCAGGTGCCACTCCTGTCAGCTGAGGCAACTGATACTACAATTTGCACAGGCACACCAAAATTAGATAAGAGAATATTGGAAAAATGTTAAGGCATGGCTCAGTTCTAACTTATATCAAGTTACACACTTTGGGCCCCTTAATACCAGCTGAGCACTGTATAAACACCACAGCCTACCTGAATGTTGTTGATGACCATGTGCATCTCTTTATGACCACAGTGTGCCATCTTTTGATGACTACTCCCAGCAGGATAAAGTGCCATATCACAAAGCTCAAATCATCTCAAACTGATTTCTTGAACATGACACTGTACTCAAATGGCCTCCACAGTCACCAAATCTCAAATATGAACCAAAACCATTGAAAAATTAAAGTAGTTCTGAAGGCAAAAGGGGGTCGTCCTTCAGAGTTGGTCCTGCAGGGTGTATGGTAATGGGATGTATGTATAGATAAATAGAATACAGTGGGGCAAAAACTATTTAGTCAGCCATTGATTGTTCAGCAAGTTCTCCAACTTTGCAAGAGGAGAGAGGTCTGTCCATTTTCATCATAGGTACCTCAATCAACTATGAGAGAACAAAATTTTCTTTACTGGTTCCTTCGACAAGCTCTTTGGGTCCTTGGCCATGGTTGAGTTTGGAGTCCTGACTGTATGAGGCTGTGGACATGTGGTCAAACCCCAAAACTTTTAATGAACAGATAACAATCGTTTAACACAGTTGCCATTAATACAGATAACGAGTGGAAGGACGAAGAGCTTCTTAAAGGAAAACAAAAAAAAAGACGTTAAAGGTACTGTGAGAGTCACCAGAAATCTTGACTGTTTTGTGGGGACCCAAATACTAAGAAAAAAAAAAAAAAAAAAAAAGATTTTTCCACCATTTTTACAATTAAATTCACTTTAAACAATCCTACAACATTATAAAAATTTGTCTTGATTTTTTTCTCATTTTGTCTCTCATAGTTGAAGTGTGTCTATGATGAAAATGACAGACCTCTCTCGTCTTTCAATGTAGGAGAACTTGCAGTGGCTGTCTAAATACGTTTTTTGCCCCACTGTAGATAGATAGATAGATAGATAGATAGATAGATAGATAGATAGATAGATAGATAGGTAGATAGATAGATAGAAGTAGGTTACATATACGCTACTATCAGACATCCTGTCCGTTTTTTATGAAGAACTGTCCTTGGTCCTGAAGCGCATTGGATTTAAGGCCTTCGTGAAACAGACGTGAGAATGTCACGTGATCACATGATGGGGATCCCCTCCCTTTCCATTCTCCATTGCACCAGCACTGTATAGACCTGCGCGATTTACAATGACCAGAAACATTGCAACGCTACACTCATGGCTTCCGTTACACATTTAATACCTCAGGGTGTGTAAATGTTAAAACTCTGGATGGATTATGATAACGTTTGACCCAGGTGGGGGGTTATGGGAAGCCGTGTCTGGGCTAGTGAATAATTACTGGGCTTCTATTTCCAGAACCTAAAAAATATATTGTAAATACCATTAAAGCCATCGTCCACTAACATATACTGCACTAATACAGTATTTTAATGAACTAATAGGTAGCCTATATTAGTAACATACGTGTTATATAATGGAAATTTTCTACCCTGAATCAGATGATTGAGTCACTCCAAAGGTATCCTGTTATAAATTCACACAAACAGCTAGGGTAGCCTACATATTGATTACGTGTGATGAGAATACATATCATGTCACACAAATCGTACTAAAATGCTTTAGAAATATAAAACAGTAGAAGGGTAAATGCAAGGTATTGGTAGATCTGGGTGGTGGATATTCATACACTTTAAGTGAATAAAAAAATTAAGGCAATGGATTGCTAGCTAGACAAATAATCACTTAGCAAAATACTCCTGTTAAATAATATGTTTTCTTTTAAGTTATGGTTGTCTGTTGCCTATAGACGTATCAAACGGATGTATCCGGGTGTGTATTTATTTCTGCTCTAGATCTGTTGAAGATATTACAGGTGTATGGGTTATTTTTGTTTTGTCTGCTCACTTACTTCCCAACGAAGTTCTCCAGAACCGAGCTTTTTCCAGCACTCTGACCCCCAACCACAGCGATCTGAGGAAGATCCAGGTTCGCATTTTGTCCGATCGCAGAAAAAGCATCTTGCATTCGGTTCACCAGGGGGATCAAATCCTCCATTCCCCGATTCCCCATCTTTACTGTTGGAGGAGCTTCTGTTTCACAATGAAAGGGAGATTTTACCGGCTCCTCTGTAGAGACCACCGATATGTCCAAAGCTGTCCAAAATAATCATTCAGATTCGAGAGACATCTCTCTCTCTCTCTCTCTCTCTCTCTCGTATGGTAGGTGTGATGTTGATCATTATGGTTGCCAGATTGTGATTTACTGTATATGGCGATGTTAAAAACAACACCGTTAAATTTGCCCAAAATGTGTATATAGGCCTATGACTAGTTTCGATGTAACTATACACTAGTCATACATACACAGTTTGGGTCAATTTGGCTAAATGGATTAACCTAGTGCATGTCATTAGAACGTGAGAGAAAAGTACCTAGAGTAAACCCACACAAACACAGGGAGAACATCCAAACTAAACACAGGCAGACTGTAAGGTCGAGACAGAACCAGGGACACTGGAGCTGTGAGGGGACTGCGCTAACCACTGCACCACCAGACGATGTATCCTTGTGTCTGTCGTAAATAGCCACTTCAGAACTGAAAAAGTCAACTATTCGATAACATCTCAAGACGCTTGTTAGAATATTGTGAAAGCACTCTGGGATAACAGGAATCATCAGATTTGGCACAAACATGAGTTTGTCTATGCCAAATCGAGTGCATGCTGTCTTTACAGCAAAAGTGAGATGTACCAAATATTAAATTATGAAATTTACCAAAAGATTGTTTTAAAGTTTTCAAGTTTGTGGTGATTATATGATTTGTAATGAAAAATACTGTATAAAAATAAAATGCAAAATAGCTTTTTTTTTACTTTCATACCTCTATGCAGAGTGATTTACAACTGATACAGTCTTACAAGACACAATCCAGGAGGTTGAAGTAGAGGTTTTTTCAAGGTCTTTGAACCCTCAACCTTATGGTCAATAGTCCAGTACCTTAAACCCTCAGCCAATACATTACCAGCACATTTTATTGCAATAGTAACATAATATAATGGTGTAGGAGAGTCAGGATGGGCTATACTGCTTCAGGAAATGAGCCAAAAATCTTTTATGTCATGACTATTACACTAATACAGGTAACTAATACAATTAAGGAGTTCAATTAAATTCTTTTCAGGAGCTAATAATAACCCATTAATAACCATGGCCAATGCTGTAAAGGCTTACTACACATTTTTTTGTCGATGAAAACAGCCACATATGGCAAACATTCTGGGGTTTGGCGCTTGTACATTTAATGGCTCTAGAGAATAATCTGTTTCAGGCGGAATCAAATTATTGAGAGGTGAATATTTGGGTACGGATTCGGTAGTTTTGAATCTGAGGTTATTTCCAACTCCGTCAAATAATGTGCATCATATATCAACATCAATTGCTTCGTAAAAACAAACAAATTATATTAGTATTAAATACAGATAATCTGATACCATGTACAGAATGGCGCATAGACTCTGTATTGTACCCAAAGCGCGATCAAGTGGTGAAACAGTGGTACTACAGTTTACTCTGTCATTTGAATAATTTGTTGGTACCCGAGAGATTTGAGAACATTGTAAATATTTCAGTATGTAATTACAGACATATTGAATTTATCTGTAGTAGTCACACGAGGTTTATTATTTGCCAGTTTATTCCACACTGATCTATCTGCTATCTGATAAAACAACGACATCAAATGCAACATATAACAATACAAAAATTACTATGTACACAGTCAAATAAAACAATATGTTGTTCTCTAAAAATGAATAAAGCTGAAATAAACTAAATAGTAAGAACAATATGAGAACCATATTTCCAATCATTCACATTTCCTATTTCACTCTAGCTGTTAAAGGACTGGAAGAGGTTTCTAAGTACCTGGCCAAGACCAGTAATGGTTTCAACCAGTGGAGGATAATGGGGTCAGTACCAGTATGCTCCCAACGGGTAATGACTTCCCTAAATATTAATTCATCATTCATTCATTTTGATACGCTTAATCCACCTCAGGGTCACTGTGTTTAAAAACTCCAGCAGCACTGCTGCGTCTGATCCACTCACACCAGTACATCAGTGTCATGGCAGTGCAGAGAATGATCGATCACCTAAATAGTACCTGACCTGTGGTGGTCCTGTGGGGGTCTTGACCATTAGAGAACAGAGACTAACAAAGTATGTAGAGAAACACGTGGACTACAGTCTGTAATTGTAGAACTACAAAGTGCTAAGTGGTAAGTGTTAAAATGGACAATGAGCGTATAAACGATGAGGTGTACCTAATAAGTGGGTGGATACGCGAACGTAATTTGACCTGGGGTGCCCAGGGTTACGTCAGATAATGTAAAGCATTTGGGTTGCATCATGCCATGTAGATGTTAATAACACCAGATTGTTTAATTACATTTATCGCATATATTTATACATTTCTAGTTAGTGCGTGTATATTGTATCTCTTTGTTGTTAACATTTCTTTGTTGTTTCACGGTAGCAAAGGAACTTCGTGAACTTTTATTTTGAAATATCTGCTTGATACGACCGGAAGTCAATGTTAATGCTACAGTACTAGATTCAACGGGCTAATGCTATGTGCAACCTCAGTATAACTATATAGATAATAACTTTGTGAATACTTGAAATTATTTATCAGATACTTTAGGTTACTTATCAAGAGGGAATTACCGAACTGAGCCAAGCTTGCTAACATTAGTAACATTCTCGCATTAGTAGATCTAGCAGCACTTTAGAAGATCTCGAAGGTCTGCAGTGTGTCCAGGTAAAAACAAACAGAGCAGCTGATGGGATCATTCACACTTCTCTTTACATTTGTGGGATCTGAGGTCAGATCGTTTTAAACAGACGATATTATGACAATTCTGTTTTCGATCTGTTTCCAGGTTTGGACAGGACGGAGAAACGAAACATGATCCGCTCAAAGCAGAAGCAGTTCTATGGTCCACCTGATCCAATTTCGAACCTGTCCCTGCTTCCTCTGCCCAGACGGCCTCCCCTGCTCCCGCCCGATCACCTCCTGCACCCCAGGTACGGATCACCTCATTTTGATACACAAAAACATAGTGTGTGCGCGTTAATAATTGTAGTTTTATAAGGGACTTTAGCGGTTCAGTTAATGGACTGTGGACCAGAACGTCCAGGGTTCTAGTCCCACCTCCGCCAATCTGACATTATTATTGAGCTAGAATTGCTTGGATTGCTAGGCTGTATCACTTGTAAGTCGCTTTGGAGTGTAAATAAGATAAATGAAGTGAACATAGAAGTATGCTTTGTTTAATGTCCACATGGGACTGGGGTTCAAATCCCACCTCTGCCAAGCTGGGTCCTTGAACAAGGCCCTTAATTCGCCATTGCTTCAGTTGTAAGTCGCTCTGGCTAAGCGCGTCTGCTTAATCATGTAAATGTAATGTGAAAATTTGGCATTACCTTCTGTGAAACAGGATGTTTACCAGATGTTACCATAGTCACTTAATTAAAAAAATAATATTAAAACATATAAAGCATAACATGAAAACATTTAGTACAGTACTGTACAGGTAGTCTCTGATTTATGATGGGAATACGTTCAGGCAAATCCATAGTAGGGGTGGGCGATATGATAGCAATGTGTTCACGATTCCTGATTTTCGAGAACCGAAAAAGGGCAAGCACTGAGCATTTTTTCCCCATAAGGAATAATGTAAATTGAATTAATTACAGTGGGGAAAAAGTATTTAGTCAGCCACTGATTGGGCAAGTTCTCCTACCTAGAAAGATGAGAGAGGTCTACTTTTCATCATAGGTACACTTCAACTATGTGAGACAAAATGAGAAAAAAATCCAGGAAATGACATTGTAGGATTTTTAAAGAATTTAATTGTAAATTATGGTGGAACATAAGTATTTGGTCAATAACAAAAGTTCAACTCAATACTTTGTAACATAACCTTTGTTGGCAATGACAGAGGCCAAAGGTTTCCTGTAAGTCTTCACCAGGTATGCACACACTGTAGCTGGTATTTTGGTCCATTCCTCCATGCAGGGTCTCTCTAGAGCAGGGATGTTTTGGGGTAGCAAGACTTTCAACTCCCTCCCCACATTTTCTATGGGGTTGAGGTCTGGAGACTGGCTAGGCCACTCCAGGACCCTTGAAAGGCTTTTTACCGGAGCCACCCTTCCTGTCCCCCAGCGCCTCCTAAATATTTAAAAATGCTGACTTGTTTCCACTATTAGGACAGATTATGTAGCCAGATTTTAACAGGGGAAAAATATTTTTAACCTCGACACGTTCAACTTCCTTGTAGGGGCTACGGTTAAGTCATTGATCACTGATTTACTTTTCATCACTGATTTTACAGAATGCCAAGCATAACCTTCAGGGCTTCACTCCCTCACACATTGTTAAACCGGGCCCGTCCAGTTCACAGGGGCTTCTCGGTCCCTACCCTGTGATGCCGCAAGCAATGGTCATGCAGCGAATGCCAGGTAGGAAATGTTCCTTCAGTTTGGTATTAACCGTGCTGTCTCATTAAAAAACAAAAAAGTAAAATTCTTGCACTGTTTAAGGGATGCAAGCAGGTGGAGGGAAGCGGTTTCCACCACCATTTTTACCTCCAGGAGTGAAAGGGCAGTCGCTTCTCGGACCAGCTCCTATTGGTGCGCCATTGAGGAACCCACATATGGGTTTTATGACTGGACATCAGCTTCGTCCACATGGACATTATGTGAACACGGTGATCATCTCACATCCTCACAGTGGCTCTGCTGCAGTAGATAAGACTTTAGATGAATATTTACATTTACAGCATTTAGAGGACGCCCTTATCCAGAGCGACTTACAATTGATACAATCTTACAGTCCAAGAAATTGTGGAGGACCCAACAGTGGCAGCTTGGCAGAGGTGGTATTTGAACCCTGGACCTTCTGGTCATGAACATTTCCACAAGGCACATAGTCCCATTTTTGCATTGCGATGCATTGCGTTACACCCCTGTTGTCCAGTACTTTAACCTCTAGGCTATCACAGCCACCCTTTCAGAGGGAGTGGGGGGCTGGGCAGGGGAGCATCCTTGAGTGCTTTGACAACAACCCCTTCCAAGCCACGAGTGCATGTTCGATCCCCATAAACTATATAAAGCAGACTTAAAAGGAGGAAATAAATGAAATAAGACATAACTGTAGTGATATCTTTGCTTATTATTTAATAACCATCATTCTGTAATATTAAAGATTGAACTGTGTGTATTTTAGAGAGGATCTTTTAACACTCAGAGGAAGAGGGGCAATGGCCACATAGGAGTGGTCAAAGCAAATGGAGAAATAAGCAAAGCTGATGTAAAAATGACAACAGCAGGTGAGTACGCAGGTCTGATTGCACCAATTTGTGACTTTGCAGTGATCCTTCTGAGAGTTTTTTTTGTTGTTGTTGTTGTTTACCCAGAAAAGGAACCTGAAGCACCTGCAGAGGGAGGACAAACCTCGACCTCTGAGCAAACCGAACCTCCTGTGAAAAAGCACAAGAATCCAGGGTATTGTAGTTCTTAACCTTATTACAGTGCTTGCATGAATGAGTCATTCAAAGACAAGATAAACATAAGATTTCGGACACTGATATCGGATTGTGGCGCTTGACTGAACTCCTACGGTTTCCACAGGGCTGAGACGATTCCAGGGCTGGATGAAGATTCCAGAAGTGGAGATGAAGAGCAAGAGCAAAAGTCAACAGGTACAGATTCAGGGGGAATTTGAGTTGGCCATTTGTCAAATTTTGGACTAGTAATGAATCTACATAAAGGTCTGAGGCACAAGTGGCTAGCATGGTTACCTAATGGCTCTAGAGATAGGGTTAGGGTTAGGGTTAGATCCTGAGCTTGGACCTTGGAGTTTGCATGTTCTCCATCTGTCCGTGAGGATTTACTGCAGGTACTCCGGTTACTCCCACATTCCAAAGACATGCATTAGGTAAACTGGTTGCTCTAAATTGGCCCAGTGTGAATGTGTTTGATTAGTAAACATGTGGCTGTCGTGAATAGCCATTGAGACCAAAAACAACGTTAAATGAACCAAACCAAACTTAATTGCCTATTGGAACACTTTGAGGGGCTTGGGGGGTATTCGTAGCCTCTTTGTTACATGTATGATTGCTATTATTCGTAAGGTTTAGTACACTTACAGCATTAAGCAGAACTTACCCACAGCATATTCCAAAAGACTCCTCAGTATGTACACTGAATGGCCGCTTTCTCAGAGAAACCTGCTTTTGGAGCTTCCTGTATGGAAATTGGACCCCGGCGTTTGAGTGTGCATCCAAAGTAGAATTTGGAAACCCAGCGATCTGAGTGACTTTGAATAAGGCATGATTATCAATGCTATACTAATCAAGGCCAATATTACAAACACTGCCAACCGGTGTCAAGATTATATCGAGTGATGTGATTGAGGAAAAACAATCAAAAAGGATCCTGTTGTATTGTCATGGATTTGTTCCATGGATTCCCTAGCCTTCTCAGTCTCCAGATATTAATCCTATAGAGCTTCTCTGGGATGAGGTAGAACATGTCAATACCTACATTTTTTAAATGTAATTTGCACCAGCTGTGAGAAGCCATCATGGTGCATGGGTCAGTATTCCAGCAGAACCATTTCAACCCCTAGTGGAATCTATGCCATGATGAATTGGGAGGTTCTAAAGCCAAAGGCCAACATGCTACTAGAGTGGCCATGTGTATATCAGCAACTTAGAATTGATACAACTTTACATAATGAAACCTCAGCGGTTAAGGGATGTGAGCCTGACAGTGGTAAACCTCAGGTCTGTAGTCCAGTACCTTAAATCCTCCAGCCACGACTGCAACAACATAGGTTCCTTGGTGTTTGTCGACAACCAAGTTTGGTAACCCTTTAGAATTATCTGTATTTCTACATAAATATGACCTAAAACATCATCAGATTTTCACACAAGTCCTAAAAGTAGATAAAGAGAACCCAGTTAAACAAATGAGACAAAAATATTATACTTGGTCATTTATTTATTGAGGAAAATGATCCAATATTACATATTAGTGAGTGGCAAAAGTATGTGAACCTCTAGGATTAGCAGTTAATTTGAAGGTCGGGTGTTCCCAATCAATGGGAGACAATCAGGTGTGAGTGGGCACCCTGTTTTATTTAAAGAACAGGGATCTATCAAAGTCTGCTCTTCACAACACATTTGTGGAAATGTATCATGGCACGAACAAAGGAGATTTCTGAGGACCTCAGAAAAAGAGTTGTTGATGCGCATCAGGCTGGTAAAGGTCTAAAGAGTTTGGACTCCACCAATCGATAGACGGACAGATTGTGTACAAATGGGCAAAATTCAAGACCATTCTTACTCTCCCCAAGAGCAAGGCGTGTAATAGTTGGCGAGGTCACAAAAACCCCAGGGTAACTTCTAAGCAACTGAAGGCCTCTCTCACACTGGCTAATGTTAACGTTCATGAGTCCACCATCAGAAGAACACTGAACAACAATGGGGTGCATGGCAGGGTTGCAAGGAGAAAGCCACTGCTCTCCAAAAAAAACATTGCTGCTCGTCTGCAGTTTGCTAAAGACCACGTGGACAAGCCAGAAGGCTATTGGAAGAATGTTTTGTGGATGGATGAGACCAAAATGAAACACTCTGGTTTAAAAGAAAAGCGTTATGTTTGGAGAAAGGTAAACACTGCATTCCAGCATAAGAACCTTATCCCATCTGTGAAACATGGTGGTGGTAGTATCATGGTTTGGGCCTGTTTTGCTGCATCTGGGTAACAATGAATTCTGAATTATATCAGAAAAGGTAAATGCCAGGACATCTGTCCATGAACTGAATCTCTAGAGAAGGTGGGTCATGCAGCAATTACAACGACCCTAAGCACATAAGTCGTTTTACCAAAGAATGGTTAAAGTTAATATTTTGAAGTGGCCAAGTCAAAGTCCTGACCTTAATCCAATCAAAATGTTGTGGAAGGACCTGAAGCGAGCAGTTAATGTGAGGAAACCCAGCAACATCCCAGAGCTGAAGCTGTTCTGTACGGAGCAATGGACTAAAATTCCTCCAATCCGGTGTGCAGGACTGATCAACAGTTACAGGAAATGTTTAGTTGCAGTTATTGCTGCACGGGGGGGGGGGGGGTGTCACACCAGATACTGAAAGCAAAGGTTCTCATACATTTGCCACTCACTAATATGTAATATTGGATCATTTTCCTCAATAAATAAATGACCACGTATAATATTTTTTGTCTCATTTGTTTAACTTGGTTCTCTTCATCTACTTTTAGGACTTGTGTGAAAATCTGATGATGTTTTTAACTCATATTAGCACCACTGTATCTACATAATCCAGTTTGTTTATAACCAGACATGCAGCTACAATCCGTTGTTGTCTGATTACACATGTTTTCTGTGTTGTTCATGTAGAGGATGACAGCCCATCTGCAGAAGCTGATGAGGATGTGGAGCAGAGCAGGAAAGCAGAGGTACAGAGAAGTATGCAGATGCTCCACGGGTTGCGCCGGGAATGCAGTAATGCGCATAAATGCTCATCCACCAAAAAACGTATTTTGAATTCCTATTTTTCCCTGTGCAAACCATACGCAGTACAATGCTCTCCCACAGTTGCTGGCCCCTTGGCTTACCGCCAGCTGACTGAGCTGAGCAGCAGTGCCCTCACTCAACCAATTAACCATTTTGCATTTGTTTTTTGTGCTTCCAATACATTATTCAATAAATGACCTGAGATTTTCAACACTTTATTACAAAATAGGCTTTGTGGTAATACTTTTGCCCAATTTTAGGTTAATGTAAGTGTTTTAAGCATGTTTAAGGTAGGCTACGCTGTGATATCTGCAGTATATATCAATACAACTTAGGATGAGTTTGTCAGAATGGGAACCCATTGCAAATCCAGGAAGGTCTGTGCACAGCTTCACCATGCCTACTTCCACAGCTCAGTCATTTTATTTATTTATTTTTTAAGCTTCACTTTTCTTATTACTGTTAAATAATAATGAAAGCCTGTAACCTTTGACCAGTAACTATGTCATTTTAACTCGGAGTGTGTTTACATGCACTAAACAATCCGATCATCAGCTTTTTGCAGTTTATTTAAGTGGTCATGTAAATGGCATACTCCAATCTAGAAGTCAGATTCAGATATCCAATTAAGAGAGCCAGATCTTAGTTCAGTGATCGGATTTCTCAGCCATGTATTCCCATACTCCAATTTGGTTTTCTCAGTCTGCAGTTGCCAGGTCCTTTTATTCCAAGATGCGTCTCTTCTTGTGGGCATGTTTCTTATTATTGGGCTTATTGCTTATTTCTCTCTAGGGATCTGGCAGCCCTGGAATTCAATGCAGCACTTGTGAAGCAGCTACCAAACACTTTTGGGGAAATTTTGGCTGTTTGCAAAGTGGAAATCAGATTATTGCCTGAGTCATGTAAACCCAGAGGTTTCCCATTATCTGACTACTCAAGTGCATGAAAACTCATAGATCGGATTACTTGCAAAATGGTTTTTCGGCAGTTAACAGATTATTAAGATTATTAATCACAAGGGAATATCATACTGGCTCCACACGGCAAAAGTGATTGTATGTTCGGTTGCTTAATTTTACATTTCAGATGCTTTCCTAATTTTGCAGTGGTCTGTTTTTATCTGCATCCATCTGGCATTCTTGCTGATAATTCAGACATTTACATTTACAGCATTTAGCAGCTGCTCTTATCCAGAGCGACTTACAATTGATACATTCTTACAATGCAAGCAATTGTGGGTTAAGGGCCTTGATCAAGGACCCAACAGTAGCATCTTGGCAGAGGTGGGATTTGAACCACAGACCTTCTGGTCCAGAGTCCAGTACCTTAACCGCTAGGCTACCACCCTAAATGGTCAACAGGGACTGCTATTGCAGCAACAGGGAGACGTACCCACATCCGACTGTGCCTATATCAGACATGAGCAGTTGTGTCTGTGCAGCTGTGGTAGATGTAGATGTCATTATTGACTGTTTGAATTTGAATTCTCTAATTCTGCTGCTGTTCCGAATTTCTATATCAATAATACAATAATGCAAAAGTATTTAATACACAAAGAGTAATGTAATGATTACACTAATGTGCCAGAACATTCCAATTAGTTCTTAAATAAAGTGTGTGTGTGGTGGTTATGCAGGTGCAGGGTGTAGGAACATCTCTGAAGGTGACCATTCAGCGCAGCAGTGAGAGCCGGGCCTTTAGCACTGGCTTGGAGGAGACAGCAGCTGCAACAGTCTCTGGGATGGACAAAGAGAAGAGCACGAGTGCAGGCAAATTCTGCTGCTACATCTGCAATGTCTCTTGTCCTGACCAACAGGTACAGACTTGCATCTGGTTACAAATGTTGCGATAAATAAAACATTATTATTTCCTTAAACTGTACAGGTTGTATTAGGGGTGTGTGATATGTATCGTCTACGATAATATCTTAATTGTGATGCTGATAGCGACTTTAAATAAACCAAATAGACAAACAAATAATACCTTAATTGTTGTTTTAACGATGTGCAAACTGACATTATTTCACTCACTTTGAAGAAACACTCAGGTAGGACACAGCAGCATGCACAAACCCAGTTAGCGTTCTACAGTGGTGCTTGAAAGTTTGTGAACCGTTTAGAATTTTCTACAGTTCTGCATAAATATGACCTAAAACAACATCAGATTTTCACTAAAAGTAAAAGTTCTAAAAGTAGATAACAAGAACCCAGTTAAACAAATGAGACAAAAAATATTATACTTGGTCATTTATTTATTGAGGAAAATGATTCAATATTACATATTAGTGAGTGGCAAAAGTATGTGAACCTCTAGGATTAGCAGATAATTTGAAGGTGAAATTAGTCAGGTGTTTTCAATCAATGGGATGACAATCAGGTGTGAGTGGGCACCCTGTTTTATTTAAAGAACAGGGATCTATCAAAGTCTGCTCTTCACAACACATGTCTGTGGAAGTGTATCGATTTCTGGCGACCTCAGAAAGAGTTGTTGATGCTCATCAGGCTGGAAAAGGTTACAAAACCATCTCTAAGGAGTTTGGGCTCCACCAATCCACAGTCAGACAAATTGTGTACAAATGGAGGAAATTGAAGACCATTGTTACCCTCCCCAGGAGTGGTCGACCAACAAAGATCACTCCAAGTGCAAGGCGTGTAATACTTGGCGAGGTCACAAAGGACGCCAGGGTAACTTCTAAGCAATTAGCCTCTCTCACATTGGCTAATGTTAATGTTCATGAGTCCACCATCAGAAGAACACTGAACAACAATGGTGTGCATGGAAGGGTTGCAAGGAGGAAGCCACTGCTCTCCAAAAAGAACATTGCTGCTCATCTGCAGTT
>JAJAGP010001244.1:0-89566 GCA_025084515.1 Ancistrus triradiatus
TTATTATTATTATTATTATTATTAGTCATAGTTACAATGTCATCAAATATACAGTACAAAATGAGAGAGAACTTGATCTGCATGGTCTTCAGAAGACATGTTCTACTTCCTATTGAACATGTGACTTGTGGTATGTTCCTTAATTTTGAGAAATGTTAGGGTAACAGGACTGAGTGAAAACATGGGGACATGAATAAAATATGTATTTTAAAGTAAATTATTATGGATTTCTTATGAAAAAAATATTTAAGACATAGACAGGATATGTAGTGACACAGCAATAAAAAAAAACACATTCGATTGTGTTTTAATTTTAATATATCATTGTGAAGTGTAATCTTAGAGGTCAGGGATAGCTAACAAATATTTTCAGTGTTCTATGTAGTTTTTATTATGTGTTAAATTAGATACCTTAAACTTTCAGTTCACTGTGCAGGATACCTTTCTTAACAATAAAATATTTCAAACAGTTAATCATATTAATTATATATATGTGTAATGTCCTGGGGACAAAAATGGCACCCATTCAGTGGAATGGCTCACAAATTTAGATTGATTAACTTATAAACGTAATACACAAAAAAACAAAGAAAAAAACACTAATGTAGAAATGTATGCGTCAATTAAGCTTGCGAAAATAAGTGATCCTGCTTCTTGCCTTCAGTCAGTTTCAAGTTTTGGTTTAATTATGTTGACTTTTCGTTATTATTAGTTTTCTCACCAGTTTTGGCTCTTATCTTTAAACAATTTTAATGGTCTTAAAGCTCCAAATGCATTCCTCATACAGCTTATATGATACAATACAGCACCATAGGTCACGTGAAAAGTTATAACTCACCAAAAAACCATAGTTATTGTCAGTGCCACCAAACTAAAAGGTGTTTAAATTTAGACAGTACTTTTTAAAGATTTGTCAACATTGCAATGGACATGGTTAGTATACAAATTTCAGCCTTGTCCTACTTTTTCATTCACACTGAAATTCTTACTGTTCACAATTCGATTTGATAATGAGTTCCTGATTTGATTTTCTCGCAATAACACATTTAATTAAAGGTAATGCTTTTTTATTTCTGAAGTCTAAACAATGCAAAACAACTCACAGTTTATTGAATAAGTTTTTAAACACTTTACTCCACTGCAATTAAAGGAAATTACTAAAAACTTTTATAATTGTAAACAAAATGCTCTATTGTAGCTTCACCATATCTTAAATAACTGAGTGAAAACACCCTTTTTAATTTTGAAGAATAACAATCAAAATAATGTGTACCTCTCTTGTATAAAAACAAAAATAATATTTTGTCCCCTGCAATTAAAAGAAGGAGTTTTAAATAATGCTACTGCAACAAAGTGTGCTACTGTAACAGGTGCGGCAAATTTTAATAACAAAGTGCTATATTAATTGAAAATTAAAGTAAATAAAAAAGCTCACTGAGCATTTAAATATCCTTCATTTCAAATTCACTTTCATTTTCACCAGTTTCCACTGCAGAACAGAAGAAGCTCCAAGGCTATTAACAATGCCAAAGACTGTGGCATATGTGAGCATGACGTATGATTGTGCCCTCTGGTGTTGAAAAATGCAATTGCATTGGATCTCACAATAAACAGAATGCACATGATATTGGCCAACTCCACTATGCACATTGTCACATTTTTGCATCACGAGGCTTCCCTAGTTATGGTGTATCTAACTGAATACTGTTCAGATGCCAGAAGTATCCAGTGATCTGGAGTTTTTCACATGTTGTTTTGAAAATATTCATTATCATTTTTGGCTAAAGCAATAAAAAAGAAAAAAAAATGTAACAGCCTATGTTTCAATAAATTACTATTTCAATTTCAGCCAAACATTCAGCGTTGCTTCTCTTTGAGACATGGCGTATGTTCTGCTGATTGCATCTGTGTGTCCTATATTTAGTTTGCTAACATGCTCAGTACACCTTGCTGTCACTAACCATATATATTTTCTTCATTTATCTGACACTGTATCCTCCTGCTGACTCTGGACTATGTTTGTGCCAGATACTATGTTCTTTCATACTGCTCAGTAGATATATTTTGCTCTCTATATAATCTAGTGTCCAAACAGTGAGCTAACATAATGTAAATGCTTCACTGACGGCTCTAATGTCTAGTTTAATGCCTACTTTGATTTTTCGTTTTAAGGATGACTCAACCATTGCCACCACACCCTTCAGATTCTGTCCATCCATTTAGCAACCACTGTACCACTGGGACCATTGGTATCTTATTTAGTACAAACACAATTCCAAAAAAGTTGGGACAGTGTGAAGAATGCAGATAAAATCAGAAATCCAAGAAGTTGAATCTGTTCATCTGGACCAGATGAACAGATTCAACTTCTTGGATTTTCTTACCTGGATCATTGAGCATGCATCAAGACGTTTTGACTCAATTTGGCAAAGATTGCCTTAAACTCGTACGACAGTACGAACAAACGGCTCGTAAGATGGCTGATTACAAGAACCACCTGAGATTCAACCTCAGATGCAGACAGAATGCGATCACTCCTAAGAGTCTGCAAATGAAATCTTCAGTAAAGGGCCACCAGGCTAACAAGATCCTCCAGAAGGCACAGAACCAGCTGCTGAATGAACGAGTGAGGCAAACCAACTGTCCAGATGAACAGATTCAACTTCTTGGATTTTCTTACCTGGATCATTGAGCATGCATCAAGACGATAAAATCAGAAAACCATTTTTGTTTTACCTACAGTGAATTTTCATTTACCTACCCTAGAGGTCTCTGTTGAAAATGCTTTCATGTTGCATTTTTCTCTAATTCAATTCAATGTTATTCAGTACAAACATGACAACAAGTTTTACAATAACTACATGAAAATCAAAGAAGATCAAGGAATGCTGACAGTCATGCACTTTCCTCCGCAAATTACCTAACAAAGCATTTATGGGGCCAATTAAAGATGGAGTAAGCCAATAACATATAGGAGTATTCAATAACATCACAGGCTGCTCTTTGGAATATTATGAAATCATTTCTTCATATTGTTGTGGAATCCATCCCAGCTGGAAGTATATTCATTCATTCATTCATTGTCTTATCTGCTTATCCTAGTCAGGGTCGTGGGAGAGCCGATGCCTAGCCAGCGACACAGCGTGCAAGACAAAAACAACCCCAGAGCGGGCACCAATCCATTGTAGGGCACATACACTCACACCCTAAGGGGCACTTTGGAAACACCAATTATCCTAACACACATGTCTTTGGGCTGTGGGAGGAAACCTGAGTACCCAGAGAAAACCCACGCGAACACAGTGAAAATACAGGCAGAACCCGGGGTCAGGATCGAACCGGGGATCTCGGAGCTGTGAGGCAACAGTGCTAACCACTGCACCAATTTATCAAAAGATTGTTTTCAAAGATTCAGATTCAGTTATATTAAATGTGTTTTAATAATGCAACAAAGAAGCATTTTCACTTCTCAGACTTTTGCTCAAAACTGTATATTTAACTGAAAACAGTACAAAGAAAATATATTTGATGTACCTTATCAATGTTACTTATTTTAGTAACTTTACAGTACAGTGCAAAAGTCTTAGGCATTCTATATTGTTCTGTTTATATTCTGCTTATTCTTTATTTAAGTTGTAGTAGTCACTGCACTTTGTAGTTCTACAGTTACAGACTGTAGTCCACCTGTTTCTCTACATAATTACTAGTCCCATATACTATGTTCTCTAATGGTCAGGACCCCCATAGAACCATTGCCGATCTTGTACTATTTGGATCATTCTCAGCATTGCAGTGACACTGACGCAGTGGTGTGTTAGTGAGTGTCACACTGGATCAGACACCACAGAGCTGCTGGACTGAAAATACAACCAGCCAAAATGCTGCTAGCATTCTATAAGCAGCATCATGTGAGCACTGATGGAAGGATTAGAGGATGACTAACACAAACTGTGCAGTCTCTGACTTTACATCTACAAGGTGGAGCATTAATGTGAATGTCTCTAATAAAGTGGACAGTGAGTGAACCGTGGAGTGGACTCCAGCAGCACTGTTGTGTCTGATCCAATCGTACCAGCTCAACACATATTAACACACCACCACCACATCAGTGTCACTGCAGTGCTGAGAGTGATCCACCATCCAAATAGTACCTGGTCTGTGGTGGTCCTGTGAGGGTCTTGACCATTAGAGAACAGAGTAAAGGGGACTAACAAAGTATGTAGAGAAACAGGTGGACTACAGTCTGTAATGGAAGAACTACAAAGTGCAGTGACCACTAGATCTTAAATAACGAATAAGCAGAATATAAACGTAATGTTGGACTGTCATTCCAAGACTTGTGAAGGAAGAACATCTGACTTTTTGGGTAGAGACACTGTGACTGGAAAGACACCAGCAAATCTGAGAAAGCTTACTTTAATGCTGAGCGCATCACTTGGATCATACCATTTGGAGGAATGGGGGTATTTTCAATGTTAACAAATTATGTTTAAACCATATACTTACCATATATGGTTTTAATATTTTTACAGCTTATCAGAGACAAACGTCTGTACCTATGTTTCCAAGTATTGGTTAATATATTGAATTAAGCTGCACAATTAGTCTGCATTATAATGTTTCTGTTGAAATTAGCAGATGTAGAAACAGACATCTAGATAGAGGACATTCCTCCAAGCTGAGTATGTAGGCTACTGTCAGAGATGTGGAAGTTGCTTAATGCCATTGACATGGGCTTTATGGATTGAGCCACTTTCCTTTATGGATATTGTTGATATGTGACATCCCCTTTGAGTAGTAGAGTTTTAACTTGCATTTGCAGTCGACATAAACTACTGATAGTGTTTCTGTAGTGTGTGTAGCTGTAGCCTTTAGAAAGGCATAAGTCTTTTTAATGCAGTGCAATCAGTAGTGGTTTTCAACATAACCTTTTTTAGCAGGGGCTTTTCTAGACTACTTTCTGTACTGGGGCACACAGAATTTAGAGAGGCACAGATTTACCCCTCTTCTTGCCAATCAGTCGCAGGGGCACAACTGTGCATAAAAAACAAGCCGGTTATACACTAAATAGATTAAGTGATTGAACACAAGTGGGTGTTGCTCTGCCATGGGTGAGAAATGAAGAACAAACACAACATTTGTTTAATCCTAAATAATCTTTATTAATTGCATTTACTAAACATATAGGAGCTATGAACTATCTTTACCTTATCTGCAGTGTGGCCTGCTAAATATTTGCGGATGTCCGTCATTCCCATGAGAAAAGCTGAAAGAAACTCACTTATACCAGTTTTGGAAAGATGCTGGAGCATTACAGGGAAATGTGGTGCCTGTAGTGAATTTGCAGCTCGGCAGTCCAGGATAGAATAAACTTTTTACCCGACTAAAATGGGTCTGATGATGTCCCTGCTTTATAGTACATGGTGACATCCTTCAATTCTGTGCAACTCTGCATTGACAAACATTGTTGGTACACTATTTGCTCACACACCTTTTTGCAAAGGAACGAGCCTTGCCCTTTTGGGTACCTTTTATACCCATTTGTTACCATCTAATCTGTATACCCGTGGGATATTCCAATCAGTCTCCAGTCTCCTGATAACATAACCTAGTGTGTAATAAGTATACACCAGTAGCATGCAGTGCATACAGTGGGTACCACTGTTGTTACCCCATCAACCCCAACACACACACCTTTGTATAAACAAGAGTTTACATGCACTTAATAATCCCATCACTCAGATATTTGCAGTTATCTGGTTATTCAAGTGGTCGTGTACAGAGCATACTTCAATAAAGAGAGCGGATTTTAGCTCAGTAATCTGACTTCTCAGAGCTTGTATACTCATACTACAATTACAATCAGAGCGGCTACCGGAAAAAAACACGGTTGCCAGGTCTGCTACTTTTTAAAGATATCCCTTTTTTGGGCTTATCCTCTCATTGCATCTGGAAACACTGGAAGGAAACGCAGCACATGCTACAAACACTATTGTTGAGACTCTGAAACACAGTATATACTCAAGAAGATGAAGAACTTAATTATTTAAATTGTTAATACAGAGTAATTTTAACACATAAAATTAGGCTTAAGTTTAAAATATTGTATGGAATCAAAATACAGATCAACGGCTCAGAAATACAACTACAGATGACAAAAGTAGCAGGTACTACAATGAGCACAACAATGTTTCCCCATATCTGTCATAGCTTAATTTTACTTGTAAAGCATCCGAAGATAATCCATGAATCCTACAAGTACAGCCGTTCAACAACGTGGGATCACTCATTTACTGTACACAGTATGGCAGGGCAGCCATGACATTAAATAGCTAAACACAAAAACTAACCAGTCTGTTATTTGAAGATAACGTCCATCCTCCACTCCTTTGCCAGAAAATGGTCTATGATTTTTGTAGGTAGACTTGGCTGACATTGCTGAATTAGTGAAAATTTCCTTGCAAGTCGCCATATGATGTTATCTACCAAAGTTAGCATGCACATAGACAGTGACATTTATTTATGAATGACGAACATGTAGAACCTTCTTCAGGATGCCCAGAAGGGGTATGCAGCTATAGGGCAGCCCTCGTAATGAATCTGATTGGTCAGATACCTTGTCTGTTTGTTAAAAGATTCACAATACCAAACTCTTCAAAATATTATCAGAAGGGGCATGCAGGCACAAAACCAGAGGTCATTCTAATGAGCAGTTTTGATTGGTTACTACTATTGTCAGTCAAACATGCATCCTAGAGCAACCAAGAAAACGCAGAGTAGCCATTTGAATTGGATAAAGTTATTTTAAATGCATACGTTCACCAGTCATCTTGTTGCACTTGGTGTAAAGCTTGATTTATTTTGGCCTCAATTCAATTCTATTTTAATTAAATTCATTGATTTATTTTAGTTGTTTGTATATTGCTTTTTTAATAGTCTATCTCTTGGAACAACCTTACAAAATCTGAACCTGCACTGAATGAGCAAGCCAGTGAAACACTGGCAATGAAAAACTCATTGAGACCAAAAACTCCCTGGTCCAAATGGGGAACCCCTTCTCCTCTGGATGAGACTGGACATCAAAAGCTTATAAGTCCTTAGGTGACTGTACTGGAAAGGAGATGACTGGATCACCATATTCCCCTTAAAGAACTAGATGGACTGAATAAACGAGTGAGTACACTGAATGAGGGAGTAAGCCAAAAGTTAAGGCAGAGTCTGTGAAAGATTGAAGCAAGGGCAGAGTTAGGTGCTGATGTGTTGGACAGTGTTTGATGGTGCTGTTACTATTTATATAGCCATCTGCACAGTGGCTTGGGTCTCACAAAGAACTATGGACATGCTGACATGACAGTACATAGAGAGACCAGATTAGAAATGGGGGAAAGTCAAGAAATGACTTTAAAAGAACTAGAGTTATTTTACAATGACTTTTCTCCAAGTACAGGAACAAGCTAATTGATTCACTGAATGGAGAGTAAGGTAGTGGTGGTTTAACCTGAAATATTGGGTACTGGATTCAGGCCAGACGTTAGGAACTTGGACTGAGCTTCACATATCTGAAGCAAGTCGGCAAATCCCTGAGCAGCATAAATCTGATATCCTGTCTGCGTATCTGTGTTTCGTAATGTTTAGTGACACATTGTCCTAGACGGGTTTACGTTTCATGCTCCAGCACTATTTTAAAGCCGCATTCAGCTTGGCTACAAATATTTTTTAAATGTGACACCAACGTAATCATGGCCAAAGAGATACAGTGTCTATAGAAGATCAACATACCCAGTCAAAGTGCTTACATCTTGTCACATTACACCCTGAAAATTAAAAGAACATTATAAGAAGGTCATTAGTAAAATACCTGGGGATATATAACAGAAACGTCTTAACCCTGATCTTGTGTCTGTGTACTTATCATGACAACTTTGCTTATGAATAAAGTTAGAACAGAGCCTGTTACAGAATAACAGTTCCTAACTATATTATCTCATTTTAATGAGATAATGTATGAGTTCTGGATCAGAAATGAGTATCACAGAAGCATCTTAACGTGCCAAAAATTTCTAAATACCGTCCCAACTTTAGGATAGCCCAGTGCTGTCTTAATGTCTAGCGCTTCTCTTTAACCAAAATGAGAATGCTGTCCTTTGTTGATCGCAGCTTGGCATTTGACAGGGTGATGACATTATCATTTATTCATCATACATAACAATGAATACAAATGTAAATGATGGAAAGGGTAATGACAGATCCAAATGGTGTGTTGCGTTTCCAAGACAAAACCCTGATTAGCAACGACCGCTCCCATGAGCCAAAGTATAACCAAACAGTTGTGACCAGCTTTGGAGACAACTGGTGTCACGAGGCCTGATGCTGCAATCACGCTGCAATTTGTGCTAATTCTTTGTCCTTGTCTTGGTGTTTTAAAATGGACGGAAATGTTTCAAATAAAATATGTTTACGGATTGAACAGATGCTATTAACACTTCCAGCTTGTCTAAAATGTAAAGTCCTTGGGCCTCATTTGTGAGACCTTTGTAAAAAGATGAGCAAACTGTAAGCAAATGCTGTGTAAAATGGTCTCTGGATTGAGGAAAAACAGCAAAAATCTCTCAAAATATCTCAGAAAAAGCAAAGAAAATACTATTCAGATGTGGAAATTGACTTTTTATTGAAGTGCATTTAAATAGATACCTTTCAAGAGCCCACAGTGTTGTTTCAGGTCCTAAAAAAAGCAGCTTGGCAGCAAATTACATGTACTGTATGAATGCAGTACATGTACATGCAATTCCTCAATTACCAGAAGAGTCCGAGGTGATAAGGAAATGGTTCGGCATGAGGGTTGAATCTAAGGCACTTTTCTCAAACTCCATTATAAAGCCTTTCTGTTGGCGACGAACGAATCGGCAGCATTATAGGTGAAACCTCTTTGTCAGATATTATTCCTGGTGGTGGCAGAGAGAAACCTTTTTGAGCCACAGCACATATTTCACATTCGAAAAATCACAAGGCACACCACCAAAAAAAAAAAGTCACAAAAAGTATATTTATTGAACTATAATGAAAATCTAGTCTCGGTTTACTCAATTTACACAAAGCTGATATCTTACTGCCCTCTGGTGAAAGAGAATGTAATTGTTATTCCTGTAACTACACGCCGCCCGCTTAGAGTACCCATCAGGTGAAATTGGATAATCTTCCACGGCACACCTGATGATTTCTCACGGCACACTTATGTGCTGCGGCACAGTGGTTGGTTAACACTGATCTATAGATGGACTCTGATGATAAGTTAAATATAAAGGTTTTGTACCATTTTCACCTATTTCTAGCCAAAATGATTGTGTAGATCATCAATGCAAAGAATATCCATACATCTATTCTGTTGTTTGGTTGAAAAATGCACGCTGAGAAGGTAAAGTAAATTATCTTCATCCCCATTTGAAGGTGAAATTAGAGTCAGGTGTTTTCAATCAATGGGATGACAATCAGGTGTGAGTGGGCACCTTGTTTTATTTAATGAACAGGAATCTATCAAAGTCTGCTGTTCACAACACATGTTTGTGGAAGTGTATCATGGCACGAACAAAGGAGATTTCTGAGGACCTCAGAAAAACAGTTGTTGATGCTCATCAGGCTGGAAAAGGTTACATAACCATCTATAAAGAGTTTGGACTCCATACATCCACAGTCAGACAGATTGTGTACAAATGGAGGAAATTCAAGACCATTGTTACCCTCCCCAGGAGTGGTCAACCAACAAAGACCACTCCAAGAGCAAGGTGTGTAATAGTTGGCGAGGTCACAAAGGACCCCAGGGTAACTTCTAAGCAACTGAAGACCTCTCTCACATTGGCTAATGTTAATGTTCATGAGTCCACCATCAGAAGAACATTGAACAACAATGGTGCGCATGGCAGGGTTGCAGGACATTGCTGATCGTTTGCAGTTTGTTAAAGATCACAAGGACAAACTAGAAGGCTACTGGAAGAATGTTTTGTGGACGGATGAGACCAAAATAGGACTTTTTGGGTTTAAAAGAAAAGCTTATGTTTGGAGAAAGGAAAACACTGCATTCCAGCATAAAAACCTTATCCCATCTGGGTATCATGGTTGGGGCCTGTTTTGCTGCATCTGGGCCAGGACGGCTTGCCATCACTGACGGAACAATGAATTCTGAATTATATCAGAGAATTCTAAAGGAAAATGTCAGGACATCTGTCCATGAACTGAGTCTAACGAGAAGGTGGGTCATGCAGCAAGACAACGACCCTAAGCACACAAGCCGTTCTACCAAAGAATGGTTAAAGAAGAATAAAGTTAATGTTTTGGAATGGCCAAGTCAAAGTCCTGACCTTAATCCAATCGAAATGTTGTGGAAGGACCTGAAGCGAGCAGTTAATATGAGGAAACCCACCAACATCCCAGAGTTGAAGCTGTTCTGTACAGAGAAGTGGGCTAAAATTCCTCCAAGCCGGTCAACTGATCAACAGTTACAGGAAATGTTTAGCTGCAGTTATTGCTGCACAGGGGGTCACACCAGATACTGAAAGCAAAGGGTCACATACTTTTGCCACTCACTAATATGTACTATTGGATCATTTTCCTCAATAAATAAATGACCAAGTATAATATGTTTGTCTCATTTGTTTAATTGGGTTCTCTTTATCTACTTTTAGGACTTGGGTGAAAATCTGATGATGTTTTAGGTCATATTTATGTAGAAATATAGAAAATTCTAAAGGCTTCACAAACTTTCAAGCACCACTGTATCTTTGGACTGTGGGAGGAAACCAGAGTACCCAGAGGAAACCCGCGCAGACACAGGAAGGACATGCAAACACCACACAGGTGGAATCCAGGTTTATGATATGTATTTTTTTTTAAACAAAAATTGTAGCTTTTGAAAAGTCAAAGGAGTTAAAATATTTGCTTTAGGTTACTACGGTTAAGGTTAGGGTTAAATGTAGGGGTAGCATTAATTAGCTACAGTAATCATTATGTCAATGGACAATCCCTGCAATGATACAGAGACAATGTGTGTATAGATTAGGATTTTTGAGATATGATAAGATGTTGGGATCAACACTGCACCAAAATTGGACTGTCTCTCCAAATTGGATGACTGACCCAAGAAGATATTGACTAGGGAAGCCAGCAAGAGGCCAGTGGAAACTTTATGGGTAAAAGTCTTTCTGACTTTGATTGGCTGATCTGTGCCAAGTGACAACAATCTCACAAGCTTTATACACATTATGCCTGTATAACAGGCTGACAGAAAAGAAGGCAATTTTAAATTTTAAATTGAAGGTAGGCATAAATTCAAATATAAAAAATGAAATAAATTTAGAGAAAATGTAGAAAGAAACTTGAAAATTAGGAAAGAAACAAAAACTGGGTGGCTATGTCAGTTTGCCAGTGCTTGTCATATCTCCCTGACAAACGAAACAGTCTGAACACAGAATTGGACAGACAGCTCCTGAAATGTCCTAAAAATGTACAAATTCAAAATGTTGAAAATCCTGTATTTTGTAAATGGGGCTTGTGCACACATGCCTTCGATGCTTTCACATCCGTCACCAGTTCCAGTTCTCATACCTTTACTCAAACCATATCAGAGGGCACCCCCTCCCCTCCTCCTGTTAACTGAGAATGCCATGTCAGTGAAACTGCTCCCTGCTGGAAGACATAAGAACCCTGAGTGACTCTGTTTACTGGACTAAATGATACCAAGAGTCACTCATATTTTCCATTGTATAAAATTTGCTAGTTTATTTGGGCGGCATGATGGCACAAGCAGGTGTGGTCGCCTCACAGCTCCAGAAATGCCTAGTTTGATCCCAACCTTGGACTCCACCTGTGTGGAGTTTTGCATGTCCTCCCCATGTGTGGGTTTAATTCAGGTGCTCGGGTTTCCTCCCGCATTTCAAATGCATGCGTTAGATTAATTGGTTGCCCCTGTCATGAACAGCCATTGATGTTGATGCCATAGGTATGACTAGCCCGTGTCTTGTATCGGCACCCCAAAAATAAGAGTAGAAAGTATTTTTTGTTGTTATGTTTTTGTTTAAAGGATATTTATCTCCTTTTAAATGATGAGCTGGAAGTATATGGTTTACAACAAAAATAGAAAAGGCCCCCATGCCCCTCAAGTCATCTTATTTATTTATTATAGTCTATATTTATTATAGGATAGATTATATATTGTATTTTCTGTTTATATTCAGTTGTAATTATTGTATTTAAACAATTAAATGTATTATTTAGGTAATTTAGTTTAATTCCTACTTATAAAATCTAGGCTGCCCAAGGAGGTAGGGTTCCTCATTGAGTCTTAGTGGCTTTATCCTCATCACATTTAGAGACTTTTTCCTTGCCACTGTCACATAGGTTTGCTCAATTGGGACTATGAGCCTAGGTATTTGTAAAGCTGCTTGGATACAAAGCTCCATTGTAAAAATCACTATAGCAAAAAACTGAATTTGACAGTTCCTGTATAGCTTGTTTAAAATGTTATACTGATTAAAGTGCTATTGTATTGCAGTAAAGTTTCATACCAGTATAGGCACAGTGAGGTTTGACAGTATTTTATTACAAGAACCATATAGATCGAAATCATGTACACAATTCAATACACCAAACAAGGCAATCATCACACAATCAGAGCAGCTTTACCAGTGTTTTTTCAAACATATTGCACATTATTCTGGTTTAAAAAAGTAAAAAAAAGAAGAAAAAGTGCAATTAAATTTCACACTTTACATTTCGTACAATACTGTAAATAAAAAAGGCATTGCTACAATAGGCTTACGGTAAATTGTGCAAATAATAGTAATGTGAAATGTTATAACTGAAAGAGAAACTTCCTACATTTCAAGTTTCAAATTTCAAGTTGATAGTTTCCAAAAAGTCCTGACTGTCCTCAAAAGGTTATGTCGTTGAAACAGTTCCATAACCTTGCATGCAAGACGAGCCTGTAAAATCTTCAGCATTAACGCCAGTGATAGTGACTCTTACTGCTCTTACAACATGCCCATACTACATATCCATAAATGTATAAGAAGCAGAAGCAGAAGCAGATGTGCCTGTCAAGTTGATTTGCACAGTTTCCTTTACCCAGCGAACGAGGTCCCAGATCTCAGTTTCCATCTGAGAGGTGGCCTGGAGCCTATCCGGAGAATTCACTGAGCTCAGGTGCTCTTTTGCTACCCTGCACCAGTCCATCACAGGGTTGTGAAAGAGGATTTACATTATATTTGGCAAGCAGCAATAAAACATGCAAGAGGGAAGAAATACACTACTGGTCAAAATTTCTACATAAGTGTCAATAAAAATGTCCTTTGACCAGTAGTGAAAACTTTTATATAAAAACAATGTCCAAACAATGACTTTACTTAATTTCTAGGAAATGGATAGCCTGGAATCTTTTAACCCTAATTTATGTATGTAAAAAAACTTATATATAACTATATAATGATATCCAGTGGCGGCCAAAAGTGTGATAATATTAGTGAAAATGCTTCTGTTTACCTTGAATTAAATACTTTTTTCACCACAAAGCTAATAATCACCATACCAGTTTGAGTTAACTAAACAAAAGACATACATTTCAGAATGTATTATGCTCATTTTGCTGCATTCAAGCACAGGTTTATGTAAATCTGATGATCTATGTTAACCAAGCATGATTTCAAAATATTCCAAATGAGCATCTTGTAATGTTATTGAATGCTTGGTTTTCTCGCTCTTCAAGTGCCCCCATAAGGAAAGTCCATGACAGTCAGCACACCTTGATACTCTTCTGTGATTTTTTGGGTTTGCACCATTGTAATTGTAATAAAAAACACTATTAATTTCATGAAAAAATGCAACATAAAAGAATTTCGCTAGTGCTCTCTGATTTTGACCTCCAGTGTATAACAATATCAATATGTCACACATCTATGGCTACATTTCCACAGCAGATAAAAGTCACCCAAACTCATGTTCATCATATGTGACACAGATGTGTTATCTTTGGGGCAGTGTGAATGGAAAAAAACTCTGAATCTGACATTTTGGGCCACTTTCCATTGTGGTACGGAAATCAGGTTGATACCAGATATGCGGTAAAGCGAGTCATGCCACTTTTACATTATTCCAACTTGACATTCATCATAAAAGTGCGCTGAGGAGAAGGGAAAATAAATGCCGGCAGCAAGGGAGGTTTCAGATGGCCTTTCAGAAGTAACAGACCTCAAATATGTTTGGTGACGTCTCTGTGCAAACAGAATTAGAAGGCACGTATCGCAACCGCTCTGTGATTGAGGACATTTCTAAAGATATGGCAGAACGTGACCACACAAGGACATGGCAGCAGTGTCAAAGGAAAATAATGAAAAGCTTAAAAGTGTAGTTTAAAGAAACCAAACTAAATAAGTGGCCATGGTCGAATAACATGTCTGTTTTAACTTGACCACTAAAGAAGTGCCTGATAGTGCTGACTCCATTTTGATTGTTTACCTCTGGACGAGAGAGTTCCTTGAAGGATTGTGGTAGCCTAGCAGTTAAGGTACTGGACTATGGACCAGAAGGTCCAGGGTTTAAATCCCACCTCTTCCAAGCTGCCACTGTTGGGTCCTTGAGCAAGACCCTTAACCCACAATTGCTTGGATTGTAAGACTGTACCAATTGTAAGTCGCTCTGGATAAGGGCGTCTGCTAAATGCTGTAAATGTAAATGTAAATGAACTATTCAGACAAATGTCAGATATAGGTCACATTAAGAAGATAGTGTGAACAGCCTTAAAAAATCAGAAAATCAGATTTGGGCCACTTTGACTTCTGTGTGAATGTAGCCAAAGTTATAGAACAAAAGTACCAATATTTCATTTACCACACTTTAGTATAAATTGCCTTTTAGTATAAAGTAGCCTTTCTATCTCTCTCTTTTCCTTTCCCAACCTCTGTCCTCCATTCTTTCTCCTCCTAGCAACTTCCTGGCCTCGTGTTGTGCTTCCTGCTCTCTCCTCTGCTCCTCCTTCTCTGTCTTTAGAAGCCAGGGTCCCCCCAAGTAGGAGAGAACCTCACTGGGCAAGGCACGCTGCCTAGGCAGTGGGTGCAACAGTTTCCTGAGCAAAGCGAGAGCTAAAGTACTTAAAGACTCAAAATGAGGAGGTACGGGCACAGCCATCTGCGTCTTCATCATCTGGATTTCCCTTTCACCTTTTGCACTGCACCTCCGTCTGTTCCGTCTTGCGTCCCATTCCTCCTGTTCTTTAACATGGGTGAACCAGTTACGGAACTGACTGTATCCGGGGTCGTCTGATGTGCTCTCCTCCCAGGGAAAACAACTGGTAAGCAGGCAGTATGTGAGAATTCCCAGGGCCCAGCTGTCCAAACTGGGCTCCACTGGCATCCAGATATCTTTTTCCTCCTGCTTCCCTTTTCCATTTTCTTTCTTCCTGTGTTTGGCCTTCTCAACCTCGGGTACACAGAAAGGGGAGTCGTACCAGACTGCACGCACCTGGGTCCCACGGGGCCGCACCAAGCCAAAGTCACCCAGTTTGACCCAACGACAGTTTGGGGCACAAAGGAACACATTTTCAGGTTTGATGTCACGGTGCACAAAGCCCAACGAGTGCAGATAAGATACAGCACCACTTAACTGGGACATTACACTCTGAGCTTGATCCTCATTTATTCCCACCTATATATAGAGAGAGACAGAAATAGCAGATATTGCATATTTTAAAAACCTGGCATTATGTTTGACTGACAAGAATAAAAGTTTTCACCATGGAGTATTTATGCAAGAGTATGAGTAAATGTACAGTACATACACCTATCATTCCAATCGAGGCATGGATGCCAGAAGCCCTCTCAATGTGTCCTGTGGTACAACCCCAAATCAGAAAAAAATTTGGGACAGTATGGAAAAGGCAAAAAAAGAAAAACCCTGCAATTTGTCTTACTTTTACTTTCCTGGCTATTGGACTTGTTGCTGATAATAGTCTGGATGGTCCTTTTTGTCTTTGGTCTGGAGCTCATGGCATCCATTTCTTCCAAAAAAGTACTGATTCATCTGACCACAATACATGTTTACACTGTGTTATGGTCCATTCCAGATTCCTCTGGACATGACTAACATAAGGATTCTTTTTTGCACAGTAAAGTTTTAAGTGGCGTTTGCAAACGTAACTCTGTATTGTAGTTCTTGACAAAGGTTTGCCAACGTAATCCTTTGCCCATGTGGTCAGCTATTGATGAATGACGGTTCTTTATGCAGTGCTGTCTGAGGGATCAGAGATAATGGGTGTTTCCCTTTACACACCAAAGTTCCTCCACATTCCTTTAAAGTTTTAATGCATTTTTAAATTTGCATTTTCCATACTACTACTTCTGATTTGGGGTTGCATCTGGCAAGTCCTGTAAGTTGTGAAATGAGGTCTCCATGGACTGGATTTATATGTCTAGTACATCAAACAGATGGTTGATTGAATTATGATGTGGGGAATTTGGAGGTCAAGTTAACACCTTAAACTATGCCATGTTATTAAAACCATTCCTGAATAATTCTTGGAGTGTGACATGGCACATTTTCCTGCTGATAGAGGTCACTGCCATTAGAGAATACCATTGTTGTGAAGGGGTATACTTTGTCTGCAGCTATGTTTAGGTAGGTGATACATATCAAAGTAACATCAGGATAACATCAGTAACAAGCTTTCCAGCAGGATATTGCCCAGTGCATCATGCTGTCAATGTTATTCACTTAACCTGTGGTTTTAATGTTATGACTGACTGGTGTATGAAACCGGGGTTTGATCAAGGCGTGGCCATTGTCTGTGTGGATTTTGCATGTTCTCCTAATGTCATAACTGGATTAAGCAAGTATGGAAGAGTGGGTGAAGGAGTGAGTAAAAACATTTGGATTAACTCACATCTGATGTTATGACATCATACAGGTCACCGTACAGAGCAGCTTGCTGGGCGAAGATGTAGTGGGAAGGTGTGGAGAAAAAAATTCCAAGGGCCCGTGTGAGAGAAGGGTGTGTGCAGAATGAGACGGAGAGATTGTATTCACGCAGGAAAGTATGGAGAGTGGTGGACTGGCGAGGGAAAAACTTCAAAGCCATTGGAGTACCTGAAAAAGAAATTGCAGAGTTCAATCATACCTTGCTTAAGTGGTCATACACAGGAATTGGCTTTACAATGCTTTCTGAAAGTCTTCAGATGCTTTCAATTTTTTCACATTTTGTTATGTCGCGGCCTTGTGCTAAAAAAAAAAATATCCCCATCATTCTGCACTCAATACCCCATAAGGACAAAGTGAAAAAAGAAGTCTAGAACTTATTGAAATGGACAAACTGAAATATTGAATTGGCATAAGTTTTCAGGCCCTTTAGTCAGTACTTAGTTGAAGCACCTTCGGCAGCGATTACAGTCTCCAGTCTTCTTGGGTATGATGTTACAAGGTTTGCACACCTATATCACTTTGCCATTCTTCTATGCAGATCCTCTCAACCTCTGTCAGGTTGAATGTGGACCGTCTTTGTACAGCCATTTTCAGGTCCAGAGATGTTTGACTGGGTTCAAGTCAGGGCTCTGGCTGGGCCACTCAAGTACATTAACACAGTACATGAGAGTCCTTTAGGTGTTTTTTTTTGGCAAACTCCAGGTGGAATTTCATGTGTCTTTTACTGAGGAGAGGCTTTTATCTGGCCACTCTGCCATAAAGCCCAGATTGGTGGAGTACTACAGTGATGGTTGACCTTCTGGAAGTTTCTCAAATCTGCACACAGGCTCTTTGGAGCTCAGCCAGAGTGACAACTGGGTTATTGGTTTAGCCTCTCTTACCAAGGCCCTTCTCCCCTGATTACTTAGGTTGGTGGGGCTGCCAGCTCTAGGAAGTGTCCTGGTTGTTCCATACTTCTTCCATTAAAGAATTATGGAAGTCACTTTGCTCTTGGGAACATTCAGTGCAGCAAATCTGTTCCTCCACACAATTGTGTCTGAGCTTTACAGCCAGTTCTTTCCTTGCTTTTTGCTCTGATATGGATTGTTAGCTGTGAGACCTTATATAGACAGGTGTGTCTTATCAAATCATGTCCAATCAACTTGAGTTTTTCACAGGTGGACTCCACTCAAGGTGTGGAAACATCTCAAAGATGATCAAGAGAAATGGGAGGCCACCAGAGAAATTTGAAGTGTCATAGTAAAGGGTCCATGCAAAATTTTTGTTTTTCCTTATTAATAAATTTGCAAAAAATAAAAATAATAATTCTGTTTTCACTTTCTCATAATGAGGTATTGAATGCAGATGGAGGAAAACTTTTTTTTATTTTGGCACAAGGCCTCAGCATAACAAAATATGGAAAAATGAAAGGGTCTGAAGATTTTCCGAATGCATTGTAGCTCTAGGATTTCTTGCAGATTGCATTTATGATAGTGTAAGCACTGCAGGCACAAGTAACTTAAACACTTACACATCTATTTTGGCTCCCTAACCACAGCACTGACCTCTCTTTTTGTGCACAGCCAGCATGACCTTGCCGTACGACCCCTCTCCCAGTTTTTTGATTACTCGAAAGTGCTCTGAGGTCACCATTGATGTCATACACTGAGCTGTGAGATAGCACAGCTCGTCCAGTTCTCTTGTGGGATCCTGATAACAAAACAATAGCAACATTTTAGGCCCGGTATTCTTTGCTGAGAGAGTTTCCATCTGTCACTGTACCGGTTAGCTTCCCATTCCTGCCAAACACGTATGGAACATGGAAGAACAACACCAGCTTATTGACTCGCACAGCTACTTAAAATAGATGGTGCAGGACTACTGCTAATCTTCATGTAACATAAAACTCATTGTCTCAGTCTCACTATATTTATTGCCTACCTTCCCTGAACAGGATTCTTCCATACTTGTATATCAGATTGTCTTTGTTAAGTACTATCCATTTAGGGATGTTTGCCATGCCATAATATCCATCAACAGTGTTCACCAGTTTTGTGTCCAGTTGCATTGCTACCCAACGACCACACAGCAAGTGGCATACCAACTAATTGCATGGCCTTAACAGGTATGCGGTTAGTAGAGAGACTGAATGTGAGTCGTGGGAGACTTTAACGTGTTCTTCAGACACGTAGTGTGTTCTGTCGTTGCTAAGCAATGTCAAGTGGGCATTGCAAGCTGCTTCTCCCTTGCTGATAGGGCTTCCAGCAGTGGCCTTTGATGCACTGCCAAATGCAGATACACCCTGCAACTTTCCGTCCAAGCTGGATCATTCAGGTCTAAAATAAAGCTGACAACTGGTTAAGACTGTTGACCTGTGAATGTATCTTTTACACCATAAATAAATAGATACCTGTATTCTAAAGCTCTGATATTCTTCTAGTAATGTTGATATGAATTTGCCTTTGTTACTGTCTCTGGTCTATCTCCCTGCAAAGGAAACTATATAGCCATGGTACTCACAAATAAACACAATAGTTAGCACCAGATCGTAAAACTAGTGTGGGTGCTTTACAGATCAAGAGATGCAGGTTTGGCCACTGCTGGGGCTTGTCATTTACTCAATATGTTCACAAAGATTTTGTTTTAGATGATTTCCTTCCATTTCTAAAAACAGTTGGTGGTTCAGCTACTTTAAATTGTTCCAGTGGGAGAGTGAATGTTTGCTGTCCTGCAGTGAAATTCATTTTAACCTGGCACCCAGTGTTATTGAGATCTCTGGACCAGCTGTGGCCCTCAAGACGATAAAAATAGATACTGAAGATGAATGACTAGATACCTGAATGACTAGGCAAACCCTATAGTATCAAAACCTTTTTATAAATAGGCTCCCAATGTTTTGACAATAAGTTAGAAGAAAATTGTTTTGTGATGCATTGTCCATCTCACTAATCAAATGATCTGATGGATATTATTTTTGATGCTACAAGGTATTATGTCCTACATTTACCAAACTGCCTTTTATAGTTATTCTTGAGGTTCTGCTTTAGTCAGACATGCTGATATAAAGCCAACAGTACTTGACCTTTAAACTACATATTCTTACATAAAGCAATCAATGTGGGAGCCACAAAGATCAACAAGCATTGGGTACCATCCCCATGTTCTGTCAGGTATGTACTGCAGTCCTTTTTACTTCCTATTTTGTTGTCTTTTCTTTTAAATATGGATTGAATACTCAGTGTAGTTTAGTTCAGGTAGCACATTCAAAAACCTAATATTTTAGCCAAATTGAGGACTGATTTACAAGCCCAAATTGGAAAATGCTGGGACATTATGGAAGATTCAGATTAATAAATATGGAGTATGTCTTACATTTATTTTTATTTTTATTTCATTGCAGTATTAACTCAAGATATCTCATGTCTTGTCTGATCAAATTAGTTTCATTTGCTAATATTCCTGCATTGCAGGCCTACAACACATTCCAAGAAAAGTTGGGACTGGGCCAATTTTGAGCTAGTAATGAAGAGCAGAAATGGGCAGAGGATCTCCAGTTTGTCAACAAATGCTTTCCAATTAGCATTTGTTGACAAACTGGAGATCCTCTGCCCATCTCTGGAGGGGATTTGCACGTTTCTCCCTCTACAGTGCATAATATCAATATCATAGTTTCAAAGAATCTGGAGGAACTTTGGTGCAAAAAGAGCAAGGGCTCAAGCTTAAATGGAGCACCCATGATCTCAGATCCCTCAGATGGCACTGCATCAAGAAACATCATTCATTAATAGCTGATATAACCACATGTCCAAAGGATTATTTTGGCAAACCTTTGTCCTGTAAACCTTACGGAGTTACATTCACAACTAAGCAAAAAGAAGCCATTTGTTAATCGTGTCCAGAAGTGGCGCTGACTTTTCTGGGTTTGTAGGCACCTGAGGTGGACTATCACACAATGGAAATGTGCAGAGTGGTCAGACTAAACACTGTTCCAGACCTTTGTTGGAGAAAATAGATGTTGTGTGCTCCGTTGTGTGCTCCGGATCAAAAGCCAGGCTCATGTATGGGGTTGAGTCAGTGCCATTAGCAATGGTAATTTACACTTCTGTGATGGCAATATTAATGCAGAAAAGTACATTGAGATTTTCAAAAAGACACTGTAATACCACATGGTGCACACATAAAGGCATAGCTGCGAAAGAAGAGGTATTTTGTTAGATTTGTAAATTGTAAATTCTTAATTATTCCGTTTTGTAATACTGCTGCCTTAGAGAGGATGCTAAACCCAATTTCACTGCTTAAACATTGTTTGTAACACTGTTTACTCAGCGACAATAAACCTATTCTATTCTATTCTATTCTATTCTATTCTATTCTATGGTTACTGGACTGCCCTGCCTGCAGTCCTGACCTGTCCCCAATAGAGTGGAGACCTCTTAAGACATGTTTACAGAAGAAATGGGACAAAAAACACCTGAAACACTTCATCGCTTGGTATCATGTGTCAAAACGTCTTTTAAGTGTTTTGAGAAGGAATGGCAACATTACAAAGTGGTAAATGCTTTACCGTCCCAACTTTTTTTGAATGTGCTGCAGGCCTAAAATGCAGGAATGGATGTATATTAACAAATGAAATGACGTTGACCAGACAACACATGTAAATTGTAAGACAAACTGCGTTTGCTTTTTAAATAGTTGCATTTTCCATACTTTTCAAACTTTTCCTGTTTTGGGGTTGTATTATCAGTTTTCTGAATTATAAGCCTTCACACGTGTGGTCTTCCTGTTAAGGTGCAACAGAATGTATTTAAGCCTAAAATGTAATAGCTTTCTTTTAAATTACCAATACAGATCCAATATTTGAATTAGAGCATATTACAAATCTGAAAGTATTTTAGTTGGGTCGGTATGGAAAATGCAAATAAAAAGTAAATGCAGTCTTCCTTACAGTTACTTTGAATTTTATTTCATCGCAGACAGTATGAAAGCCAAGATATTTCAGTTTCTTTTTGGAAAACTTCATTTAATTTATTAATAAACATCCATTCCTGCATTTCAGGCCTGCAAAACATTCCAAAAACAGTTGGGACAGGGACAATTTAGGGCTAGTAATGAGGCTTAAAAAAGCAAATGACATGAAGTTGATCAGAAAAAACATGAAATATATTGGGTTTTTACTGTCTGCAATGAAATAAAAGTCAAAGGAAATGTAAGGAACACTGCAGGTTTTTTTAATTTACATTTTTACCATACTGTCCCAACTATGTCTGATTTGGGGTTGTATATGGACACTGTGTTGAAGCAGAACCAGCTGAACTAACTGACTTACAGTCGATACGGTCTTACAAGGTGCAGTCCAAACAACTGAGATCTAAAGGAAAGGACTTGCTCCAGGGTCTGACAGTCAACATCTTGGCACAGCAAGGAATTGAAAACTGGATAATAGTTCTGGTATAATTCTTGTTAGTAGTCCAGTACTTTAATAAGACCACCGCCACCACAGATTGTTTTACTGTATTTGGGTACTTCACATTCCTGCATATTCATTTACTATCTCTATCATAACATTACATGCTGACCTTTTTGACACCTGTAATAAAATACATCATAAAAATACTGCTTGTCCTTCCAGCAAAGCCTCTGACATGCATATGTAACACAGTTTTGTAGATAATCAACAAATTACTACACAGCTGGAAAGTATTTGAGACTGCAACTTGGACAGATTATGCCTACTACTTCAACTGAATATAATAATAAAAATATAAAATGAGGAATCATAATTATGTAATGATAACATTCAATTAGGTATAATAATAATAATAATAATAATAATAATATAATTTCAAGTACTTATATTGTGCATGAACTATGGACATTTGGCAGACTAATGGGCAAGATTTCTTATATTACGCCATCCTGCAATTCCCAGTAATAAATAAATAACTAAATATACTGAGTATAATATAAAATCCAATTAATCTAGTTTTTTAATGAGCAGACTCAGTTTAACATTTCTTATCCTACTATAAGGAGTGTAAAACAGAAGGCTACTTACAGTCATTGTTTAACACCCTTAGCTTTTGTATATATCAGATCTTGGGGTCAGCCAGTATTTGCACCTCTTCACTCTGTCCTGTCCATTTGTGTGATAGTGCACCTTTATCTACTACGTATCTGTACCTACAGTGGAGCCTGTTAAATCTGTAGGACTTTATGACTGGGTTTTTGAATTTCGATGTGATTCTAATTCGCTGCAGGACAGTTTTATGACTTGCAGACCTGCTCAATAAGCCCTACCCATCACACACCTTCTCCTCCCATTGGCTTGTGCAGCCATTCTGTGTCTCACTGTCCCTGTCTCTCTCTAAATTCCCTGGGCTGCTGTCTACACCATAGCTGTGAAGTATCACTCTTTCTCACATTCACTCATTTGCTCTCTCTTAATCCACTGTCTAGTTTTCGAATCCATTTTCATATTGGCCTCTCCCTCTCCCACCCTCCTCTATCACTATCTAAGTCTTAGTCAGTGAATTCCTGGCTAACGTCTGGCTTCCAGTTTTACGTCTGTTTAAATTGGACTGGGTTGAAATAGATAACAAGATGTTTCCTACAAGGTAGTTTTATTGGATTTGGACTACAACTCTCCAGGCTCAGTTTGACGTGTGTGTGTGAGAGAGAGAAAGAGAGAGAGAGAGAGAGAGAGAGAGGGCTCATGCATGTGCATTATTTTTCTGTAGAGTATGGAGGGTCAGACCAGGCAAAAGTTTGGATGCACCTACTGAACATCACATATTTCTCTTTTGTATAGCCATTTCCACTTAAAGCCTAATTTGTTTCTTGCATTTGTTTCGTACACAAAGTCGACAAGTTTGTCCATAGAAACTTAACCATTCAAAGCATTTTATTATTTTTTTACTGAAAAATACCACAATTTTGTTGACTATTACAAAATAATAGCAAAGTTAATGCAGGGGACTCTGTTTGTTACAGAAGAACAATATATTATAATCAGTTCCTTATTTCCTAGTCGTAACACCAAGATACAAAGGTTTCTTTCGTTTATATGTCTGTTTGTTTTGTTTTAATAATCAATAATATGGCAAAAAATGCTGAACTAAACAGAAAGCAACATCAGTCCATAATTACTTTCAAAAATGTTGGTCAATCATTTAGGAAAAAGTTCTGAAAGTTTCAGCAAGTGCTGTAACTTTCTCTCAAACGCCAATTCTCTCAAACGCTACTGGCTCTTATGGAGATTGCTGCAGAAGAACAACCATGTTATACCTCTGCTGCAGATGACAAATGACCTGAAGTAAATGCTTAAAGCTTTAATCTTCTAGCAGCAAATTCTTGACATCAACTGTTAACAAAAATGCAACATTGAGATTTTTTTATAAACACATTCATTTTTTTTTATGAATTAATAGAACGTAAATACATTTAATTTAACATTCTGATATCCTTTTGATTGACAATGTGAACAGCTGAAGCTTTCCCATAAATTACCTCTACAGACAAATCTCTAGCCTAGTGGAAATCCCTCCTCTTGCTTCTGCCAGCTTCCCGGTGTGTCTGTTTTTCTGTGCCCCTGCATGCCATAACCCCAAGTTATCCTTCGCCTTCTCAAATGGAAATCCCATGGGGCACACATGGTTGAGTGTACATTACAGAAATGCAAACAGTCCCTGTTGTCACAACCACGGTAGTGCAGCTTGCTTCAGCTGACAGGCTGCTTGCTTCAGCTGACAGGCTGCTTATAAAGCAGACATGGTAGCATGTTGGTTAATGCCAGCATCCTCTGGACTCCCTGTTCCACAATAAGCACCAACATTATTTACACAACAAAATTAACAGTTCAAGAGTGTATACAGTACTGTGCAAAAGTCTTAGGTGTTTTTTCAGTTTATACTCTGCTTATTCTTAGCTTTAGTGGTCACTTTGTAATTATACAATTACAGACTGTAATATGTAGTGTCTCTACATACTTTGTTAGTCCCCTTTTTTCTGTTGTCTAATGATCAGGACCCCCACAGGACCACCACAGATCACACTACCCTATTGACCAAAAAATGCATCCAGATAGAAATGTCGGATTGCTGCAAACTTGGCATGCAGTTGTGTCTCAGGCAGATATGCAAACAACGGTCTGATTAGACACTGGGTCTTGCCACAAGAGGTTGTAAAAGATTTTCTTCCGCTGCCTATAAAAAGGTTCTCATAGGCTACTTTTTGGTAGTGTACCTCTTAGTGAGATTGTTGACTGCTAGACATGCCTCTACAATGCACTCAAAGACATTTTGCCCAGTTGACAGACTTTGAGAGGGGGTGCACCATTGAACTAAGATAAGCAGGATGGACGCTACAATGAATTGCCCACCATCTAGACTATTCTGACCTAGCTGTTAGGAGGTGTTGGGAGCAGTAGTTCTGTGAGGGAATGCACACAAGGCGAACAGGCTCCGAACAGCCCAGACAGACCACCAGCAGAGAGGATCCTTTGATCCGCCGACAAGCATGAGCAGCTCCCAAAGTTTCATTGTCCACCATCCAGATACAGGTTGCACTTTCACTACACACTCCTTTTACAAGGCTATTAGTAGAATGAAATTTGTTGTCACAGTACACATTACGTGCCCTACCATTGACAGCCAGCCACCGTCGCCTTCATTTGCAGTAGTGTCGTGAACGAGGAACCTGGACTGCTATGGACTGGAACCGTATCGTCTTTAGCGACAAATCCAGGTTCTGTTTGGGATCCGATGATGGTCAGGTTTGAGTATGGAGGCATCATGGTGAGTGGTTCAATCCTGCAATTACTATGGAGTGACACGCTGGTGTGATGATCTGGGGACCCATCGCATATGACAGTCGGTCACCCCTAGTAGTGATACGAGGGACACTAACAACTCAGCGATATGTGCAGGACATCCTGCAGCCACATATGATACCTCTCATGGCAGGGCTTCCAACTGGAATTTTTCAGCAGAATAATGCGCCCCCACACACAGCAAGGGTTTCCCAGCAATGTCTTCGTCAAATTACAACGCTTTCTTGGCCTGCCCGGTCACCAGATTTATTACCAATCGAGCATTTATGGAACCAGCTAGGACACCAGCTTCAGCAGACTATGAGTGTGGAGGATCTACAGGACTAGCTGTGGGAAAATGTGTCATAGAGGAATGTCTAGCAGTCAATGATCTCTCACCAATAAGTACACTACTCAAAAGTAGCCTCTGTGAGCCAGCACTTTTGTCCTCTGATGGAAAGACCCATTTATATCTTTGTAATTTAGCAGACATTCTTATCCAGAGTGACTTACAACTGACATAGACCTTACAGTATATGCAATTATGGGTTAAGGGTCTTGCATAAGGACCCAACAGTGGCAGCTTAGTAAAGCTGGGATTTGAATCCTGGACCTTCTGGTGCATAGGCCAGTACCTTAACCACTAGGCTACCATGCCCTTAAGACTCAGTTTCTAATCAGACCACACCTGTAATTATTCATATATCTGCCTGTGAAGTAACTGCATGCCAAGTTTTGCAGCAATACGACATTTCCGTCTGGATGTATGAGTGACCATTAGAGAACAGAATAAAGGGGACTATGTATGTAGAAAAACAGATGGACTACAGTCTGTAATTGCCGAACAACAAAGTGCAGTGACCATTATACATTAAATAAAGAATAAGCAGAATATAAAAAGCATAAAATGCCTAAGATCCATCCAAAAACTATCCAAATTAGTGCTAATACATAATAAAACGACCAAACGATTAAGATGAAGGCAACCAAAACCAGGGTCAGTTAAAATAAGAAATCCAGTTTAGAGACAAATGTTAGTGTTAGGAACAGCCACTAGAATTGGAATTTGGTGTAAAGCTTCTCACCATGTGGTCATAGTTTCTCTGTCAGTGTTAGTAACACCCTAGCCAAGATGGGTTTGCTGCTCTGCAGTGATATAACAATAGAACTGGTATTCAAATGATCTCCTCAAACTATTTTCTCCATTTACTTTGAACCCAGTAAGGGAATAATAATAAACAGCCTTTATTGCCATCACACATTTACATTATATGTTGCCATTATACATGGTGTACAGTACAATTATTTTTTTTCTCTTCACACATCCCAGCTAACCAAAATGGGATCAAAGCAAGGGCTCAGCAACTCTGGAGAACAGAGGATTAAGAGTCTTACAGCAGTAGGCTAGTGGACTTGAGGTTTAAAACCAAACTATTCAATTCATAGCTCAGAGGTCTAACCGCTAAGCCACATATGTACCATACACAAACGTGTACAGAATCTGTTCTTTCACATCCTTTCACATGTCAACACGTAAATGCATGAAAACACCATCCAATATAAACCAGATAATATGGCCAAAATTTTGTCCTGAACAAGATTTGAATGCTTATTTCAGTCATCTTTCATATAAAGCATTTATATACAGTAGATATATTCTATTTTCAGTTTGTTAGAACACCTGCCTTGTGCTTACATTAAATGGCTGTTGTAGATATAAATAGTACTGTGCAAAAGTCTTAGGCCACCATTAAATTTGTTGTTTTAGCAATGGTATAATGACCATATATAACATACTGTCCATGATTGGACCCAAAAATTTCAAACTTGAACTTGTCATTCCATAGTACTCTTTTCCACTGAAAGTCTTCATTCCAATCTCTGTGAGCTTTAGCATATCTTAGCGTTTTTACCCTGTTCCCCTTCTAAAAAACCTGTTTTTTTACCTGCGACCCTTCCAAAAAGACCATTCCTGATCAAGCTTCTTCAGACTGTAGAAGAGTCAACTTGGCATTTTGATGAAGCTACCAGATGCTGCTATTGCTCAAGTGCATGGGGAGGTCACTCTAAATATTTGCCACTGTAGCCTATAGAAGCTACAAATTTCCTGTAGTTTCTGGTGGTATTCTAATAAACAGACTGAAAAATGGTCATTATACTTTTGCTAAATCAATGGTATATCTAATCTAATGGTGGTCTAAGACTTTTGCACAGTACTGTAGCTGTCCATGCCAGTTCCAGTGCATGTTGTCATTACTGGAAAAGGGAGAACATGCCAAATACAAAACAATTCTGACATGTATGTCAGTTTATCAAAGATAAAATTTTCACTCAAATTGATTTGCTGATTAAATGATTTGTAATGAAAAATAATGCATTAAATTTGAGGGAAAAATGCAAAAAAAGCGTTTTTATTATTACTATGGTTGGGCGGTACGGAAACCTGCAATGGACTGAACTCTGCAATGGATTGGCACTCTTTCCAGGGTATAGTTCAGTGAATATCAGGTGCATATATGTATACATATATATATATATATGAATTCTGAATTATATCAGAGGATTCTAAGAGAAAATGTCAGGACATCTGTCCATGAACTGAATCTCAAGAGAAGGTGGGTCATGCAGCAAGACTACGACCCTAAGCACACAAGTCGTTCTACCAAAGAATGGTTAAAGAAGAATGACACAACAAACACGCAGAGGGAGAAAAAAAGCTAACATTGGTGAAAGAAGAATAGAATATAAAGTTAATTATATATCAAGTTATATTATATATATATCTATATAATCTATATATATATATATAGTATATATATATATATATATATATATATATATATCTGTCCTGTCCCCCTTTGCAGAAAACAGCCCCAACGCATGATGTTCCACCCCCATTGCTACACATCGGTTATGGTGCACCTCAGGCATTCTTCTTTCCTCCAAACATGATGGAGGGTTGAGTGAGTTTATTACCAAAAAAGTTATGATTTTGGTTTCATCTGAACCACATGATATTCTCCCCAATCCCTTCTGGATCATCCATATTGCTCTCTGGCAAACTCCAGATGGGCCCTGTACATGTTACTGGCACGCCTGCCACTGGCAGGATCTGAGGTCCCCTCTCGGCCAATATTGTGTTACTGATGGTAGCTTTGTTACTTTGGGTCCCAGGATCTCTGCAAGGTCATTCATCAGGTCCCCCTCCGTGTAGTTCTGGGATTTTTGCTCAAACGTTCTTCATGATCATTTTGACCCCACGGGATGAGATCTTGCTTGGGGGTACCCAGATCGTGGCGGTCCAACAGGATCGAGGGAGATTATCAATGGTATTGTATGTTTTCCATTTTGCTTACAATTGCTCCCACAGTTGATTTTAACACCAACCTGTTTGCCTATGTGATTCACTCTTCCCAGCCTGGTGCAGGTCTACAATTTTTGCTTCACTGGTGTCCTTCGACAGGCTTTTGAGTCCTTGGCCATGGGTGAGTTTGAGTTTGGAGTCTGACTGTTTGAAGCAGCAGTGGACAGGAGGTCTTTTATACAGATAAGGAGGGGGAAAACAGGTGCCATTCATAAGGTAACGAGTGGAGGACCAGAAGAGCTTCCTTAAAGCATAAGTTACATGTCTGTGAGAGCCAGAAATCTTGCTTGTTTGGGGGTGACCCAAATTACTTATTTTCCAAAATGGTTTACAATTTAAAATTCTTTAAAAATCCTACAATGTGATTTTCTGGATTTTTTTTTCCGCTCATTTTGTCTCTCATAGTTGAAGGTGTACATATTACAGACCTCTCTCATCTTTCTAAGGAGGAGGAACTTGCACAATCAATGGCTGACTAATATTTTTTTTGCCCCACTGTAATTCAGGAATTCATTGTTCCATCAATGATGGCAAGCCGTCACTGGCCCCAGAATGCTGCAAAACAGGTCTAAACCATCATACTACCACCACCATGTTTCACAGATGGGATAAGGTTCTTATGCTGGAATGCGTGTTTTCCAACCCTAACGCTTTTATTTTTTAAACCAAAAAGTTCTATTTTTGTCTCGTCCATACACAAAAACATTCTTCCAGTAGCGTTCTATTTCTGACTTTGTCCACGTGATCTTAGCAAATGCAGACAAGCAGCAATGTTCTTTTGGAGAGCAGTGGCTTTCTCCTTGCAACCCTGCCCATGCACACCATTGTTGTTCGTGTTCTTCTATGGTGGACTCATGAAACATTAGCATTAGGCAATGTGAGAGAGGCCTTCAGTTGCTTAGAAGGTTACCCTTGGGCCCTTTGTGAACCTCGCCCACTTTTACACTAATTGCTCTTGGAGTGATCTTGTTGGTCGACCATCCTGGGGAGGGTAACAATGGTCTTGAATTTTCCTTCCATTTGTACACAATCTGTCTGACTGTGGATTGGTGGAATCCCAAACTCTTTAGAGATGGTTATGTAACCTTTTCCAGCTGATGAGTATCAACAACTTTTTTTCTGAGGTCCTCAGAAATCTCCTTTGTTCGTGCCATGATTACACTTCCACAAACATGTGTTATGAAGAGCAGACTTTGATAGATCCCTGTTCTTTAAATAAAACAGGGTGCCCACTCACACCTGATTGTCATCCCATTGATTGAAAACAGCTTTGACTCTAATTTCACCTTCAAATTAAACTGCTAATCCTAAAGTTTCTCATACTTTTGCCACTCACTAATATATAAATATTGGATAATTTTCCCTCAATAAATAAAATGACCAAGTATAATATTTTTGTCTAATTTGTTTAACTGGTTTCTCTTTATCTACTTTTAGGACTTGTGTGAAAATCTGATTATGTTTTAGGTCATATTTATGCAGAAATATAGAACATTCTAAAGGGTTCACAAACTTTCAACCCCACTGTAGGTTTACTATCCTGGGATTTCCGCCCCTTCACACAGCCAGTTCTAACACAATGAACCTTGGCAGATGAACAGGAATAGGAATCTGAAGTTACAAAAGTTACAGTAGGCACAGGTTCATTGACACTGAACAATTGAAGATGGGGAAACAATTTCTTAGTCCGATGAGTCACAAAGTACATGCCATCCCAAACTGTATATTTCAGTAGCTTCCCCAGTCACCAGACCTCAGTTCAGTTGACTACCTTTGGGATCGGGTATAACAGAAGAATTGAAATTATTACTATGATGCAATTACACGATGTAATAATCATGTTAACTTGGACCTGAATCTTTTATAATCCATTTTATAGCTGCTACATGCAGCTAACTGGCAACCACTCTAACTCTCTCGTAACTGTGTTTGTAATTGTGAAATAGTAACTTCAAGTCAAGGCTCTATTTCAGTTATTTTTGTCTGCCCTCTGCACCTAAATACAGACCTATTAATCAGACCGCAAATTAAAGCAGGACATTGCCTCTAAGTGGCCACTGTGTGCTATAGCGGCAGATTGTACATGGTGCAGGGGCACGGGAAGATAATCGAAGGTGTTTATGCCATATATTTATAACATTGGACAGACTGCGCAAGTTACAGTCTACAGAATTTACAAGCAGGACTGAAATAGATTATATCAATTAATGTCAAAATGCCTGTTTGTGCAGTTGGTATGCTAGACTTTGAGAATATATAGAGCATGGTTCACATTCTGGCTTGATATCTGCACTGCATATTTCACATGCACTGCGTATTTTACATGCAACTACATTTAATACTTAATCAGGTATGCATGGGATTCCAGCCACCCTAAAGCTCCATTATGCCAGCCGTATCAGGGGTGTCCAAAGTCCGGCCCTAGAACCAAATGTATCCCGCGGACAGATATTAATTGGCCCGCGGCCTCATTCTCAAGAATACATTATTAGTGGTCTGCCAGCACGTTGCAATATTTCCTTTCACCTGACGGTGGCAGCAGTACGTAAATAGCTTAATCAATAACCATATTTATTTTTGTATTTAGTTGGTTAATTAGTTGTTTTTATGTGACTTTAGAATTATAAGACTTGCTTTGTTAATGATTTGCATAGGTCTGGTAATGCATAGCAACTGATTGATATAAATACATGAGAGATACTGATGCAAGATAGTTGACACGTTTTAAAGATGCAGTGTTATGAATAAATGTTTTAAAGAAATTGTTCAGCCTAAAGAATCTGCAGTAAATTGTGGTATTTTTAAAACTATTTTGATATAATGATGCAGTTATTGCACTAAAATTAACTTTAGTAGTTATAAATAAATAAATATTAATTGTTCTGTATAAAAAAATGTATTCTAATGCACAAAATATGATACACAAAATTCCAAAAGATTCATAAACATTAAAGCACCACTTGAATGATGCTTGCTAAACTTAGAAACATCCTTTTTTAATGATGCAGAGAAACTGGTTCATGCCTTTATTACCTCAAGGTTGGATTACTATAACGCTTTACTTACTGGATGCTCTAGTCAATCTATAAGTAAACTACAACTAGTTCAGAATGCAGCGGCTTGAATGTTAACTCGAACTAGAAAATTGGATCATATCACTTCTGTTCTATCATCACTACACTGGTTACCAGTCAAATTCTGCATTGATTACAAGATACTTCTTATAACTTATAAAGCTCTACATGGCCTGGCTCCACATTACAGTGGTATGAAAAAGTTTGGGCACCCCTGATAATTTTCATGATTTTAGTTTATAAATCATTGTTGTTCAGATCAGCAACTTGAGTTAAATATATCATATAGCAGATGAACACAGTGATATTTGAGAAGTGAAATGAAGTTTATTAGATTTACAGGAAAGTGTGCAGTAAATTATATTCAACACAAAATTAGGCAGGTTCAATAAATTTGTGCACGCCCAACAGAATAAAAATTACATCAATATTTAGTAGATCCTCCTTTTGTAGAAATAACAGCCGCTAAACGCTTCCTACAGCTTCCAGTCTGGATTCCTGGTTGGAGGTGCTATTGGACCATTCTTCTTTATTAAACATCTCCAGTTCAGTCAGGTTTGATGGTTTTCCGAGCATGGACAGCCCACATTTTTCAGTAATATTCATGTCTGGGGGACTGAGATGGCCATTCCAGAACGTTGTACTGGGTTCCTCTGCATGAATGCCTTAGTAGATTTTGATGCAGACAGTTTGGGGTTGTTTGGCCTCGGTGCAACCTTTGTCACTGATTCTTGAACATTGTTCTCAAGAATCTGGAGATTATTAACTGGAATCCATGCGACACTCAACTTTAACAAGATCCTAAGTGCCTGCACTGGCCACACAGTCCCACACATGATGGAAACGCCACAAATTTTACGTTTACTGTGGGTAGCAAGTGCTTTTGTCTTGGGATGCTGTGTTCTTTTTCCGCTCCTTGTTATGTCCAAATAACTCAATTTTAGTTTCATCAGTACACAGCACTTTATTCCAAAAAATGAAGCTGGATTGTCCAAATGTGCTGTAGCACACCTCAAGGTGACTCTGTTTGTGGCGTGTCTGCAGAAAAGGCTTTCTTCTGCATTTACTCTCCCATACAGGCCTCTCCTTGTGCAAAGTGCGCTGTATAGTTTGAACGATGAAACAGTGACACCATCTGCAGCCAAGATGAGGTTGTATGTCTGTGGCCTTTGACTATGACTGTTTCTCACCATCCTTCGCCTCTGCCTATCGTGAGATTTTTCTTGGTCTGCCACTTCGGGATTCCTTAACTAGAACTGTGCTGTGGTCTTCCATTGCCTCACTATGTTCCTCACAGTGGAAAACTGACAGCTGAAATCTTGAGAGAGCTGTTCCCTTTCCCTGAACCATGATGTTGAACAACCTTTGTTTCAGGCCATTTGAGAGTTGTTTTGAGGCTCCCATGTTTGCCACTCTTCAGAGAAGATGCAAAGAGGAGAAAAAACTTCCAATTGGCCACCTTAACCCTTTCTCATAGTTGGATTCACTTGTGTATGTAGATCAAGGGTCAATGAGCTTACAAAACAAATTTTGTGTTCCAATAATTAGTTGCTCTAAAGGTATTCAAATGACAAGGGTTGCCCAAATTTATTTGCACCTGCCTAATTTTGTTTTGAATAGTTACTGCACACTTTCTGTAAAACCTATAAACTTAATTTCACTTCTCAAATATCACGGTGTTCATCTGCTATATGATATATTTACCTGAAATTGCTGAGCTGGACAACCAATGATTTATAAAGAAAAATCATGGAAATTATGAGGGGTGCCCAAACTTTTTCATACCACTGTATCTCAGAGAACTCTTAGAATTTTACAATCCAGCATGTCTACTTAATTCGCAGGGTGCAGGACTTCTTTTAGTTACTAGAATTAAAAAAAGGCACAGCAGGGGGAAAGGCTTTCTCATACATGGCCCCCCAACTATGGAATAAACTTCCCACTTTAGTTAGAGACTCAGACACTCTGCAAATTTAGGCTAAAAACATACTTATTTACCAAGGCTTTTGGCTAGACTTAGACTTGGATGCATGGCTCGGGTTACTTGGGTCACTGGAGTCATGTCTGGCCTGCCTGCCTTGTCATGCCTTTAGCTGGGAATGTCTGGTGGGCGGTCTGGCTGGGCTGGGCTTCGGTCCTTTTGATCTTGACTTGTGTATCCTTGCCTAAGACTAAGGGCAGAGCAGGGGGTTCATAGTTTTGTGATGATCTGGGATGTTGGGTTGCTGTTTTCTTGCCTCCCAGGTGCGGTCACTCAGGTTTGTTGATTGCTGGGGATGTGGGGTTGCTGATGTCTCATGTGATCCCTCTTTGCTGTGTTACCTTCTGGTTCTCCTCCTTCTAGCTATGCTGCTATAGCTAATGCTGCGGGAGTTTCATGCATCAGTGAGTTGGCACATGCCACATGGCATCCGTGATTGTTAATAGACTCTGTGCTCTTAATCAATAACTAACTGCATTTTCTGTTTTCTTTTCGAGTTTGTGTTCCGGTACGAGTTCCAGCCCCACACAGTAAGATGCTCATCTGCTTCAGCTCCTCATGTTGTTTAAGTCATCAGCTTCGGCCCCTCCATACCCGGGCCACACCAGAGGACAGTAAGTCTCTGCCTCCTCCGATTGGCTGGGGACAAAGTGCCACCAAGGACTTTCCTGCCGAGGACTCAAGATGCTAGAGTGACTCTGTGTATTGGACTACATAATGAAAATATGCATATTTTTTACATCATTTTATTTGAACTATTACTATAAGAATTATTTGTTTAGATAAATTAGTTTCATCTATGCCACCCAAGCAGGTTGGGTCCCTTTTTAAGTGTTGGTCCTCCCTAGGTTTCTTCCTTATAATGTTTAAGGAGTTTTTCCTTGCCACTGTCGCCCTAGGCTTGCTCAATTTGGGATTGGCTGTAGATATTAGGAGATAATCTAAAGTTGTAAAGTTGCTTTGAGACAATGCTCCATTGTAAAAAGTGCTATATAAATAGATCTGACTTGACTTGACTTGACTCTAGTGAAGCTGCTTTTATCAAATGAGAGCATGTTCACTGTATGCATAATCATTGTAATGACCCAATAACTACGATAACGATAATTAGTCAGTGTGATCTAAAGGCATTGTGCCATAGACAGTACACCATTCAGTGTAACCTATTTATGGATTTGTAATTATCCATAATTAATACCAACTCACTGCAAATTGCTATTCTGTGCTATCACAAGGCTATTAATAGTCAGTTTCACAGATTGTACATTGGAAGACTGAATCAGTTGTAAGTCGCTATGGATAAAGTCATCTGCTAAATGCTATAAATGTATGTAAATGTATTTATTTGAGTCTTATGGTGATCAGAGACATGGGGTTGCCGATGTCTCATGTGATCCCTCTTGGCTGTGTTTCCTACCAGTTCTCCTCTTTCTAGCTATGCTGCTATAGCTAATGCTGCCGGGGTCTCATGCTACACATGGCATCAGTGATTGTTAATAGACACTGTGCTCTTAATCAATTACTAACTACATTTCCTGTTTTCTCTCCGAGTTGTGTTCCGGTACCAGTTCCAGCCCCACACATGATGTTCATCCACTGCAGCTCCACTCAAGCTGCTTATATCATCAGCTCCAGCCCCATCATACCCGAGCCACTTAATGTCGATGTGCATACTTCACATTTTATTCGAACTTTGACTCCATGACTTTAGTTTCGCTCTTAGATTTATCATCTACACCGCCCAAGGAGGTTGGGTCCCTTTTTGAGTCTTGGGTCCTTCCAAGGTTTCTTCCTATAACACTCAGGGAGTTTTTCCTTGCCACTGTCGCCCTAAGCTTGCTCAATTTGGGATTGGACGTAGTTATTAGGAGATAATCTAAACTTGTAAAGTTGCTTTGAGACAATGCTCCATTGTAAAAAGCGCTATATAAATAGATCTGACTTGACTTAAATAGCATACAATAGCAGCAAAAAAGCCAAAACATATAAAATGTTTAAATGACCAGTCTGCTTAGCTACTGTATATAAACTCATACAAATACTGATTAGGCTTTAATGCTTCTCATGACCAACTTATGGAGCTGGATAATTTGCTATACAACCCCAAATCAGAATATGTTGGTATGGAAATGCCAAAAATAAAAAAATAATAAAATACAACAACAAAAAACGCAATTCAATTTCATGTTTTTTTCTGGTCAACTTCATTTCATTTGTTAATAAACATTCATTCCTGCATTTCAAGCCTGCAACACATTCCCAAAAAAGTTGGGACTGAGGAAATGTATAGCTAGGGAAAAAACTAAATAATGTGAAAACAGGCAATGTCAACAGGTTTTTATAATCAAGATTTGGTATACGTGAAAGGCTGAGACTTTGAGGAACAAAGATGGGCATATGATCTCCAGATTGTCAACAAATGTGTGAGAAAATGACTGAAATGTTTAAAAAAAGTAAAAAAAAACCCGGCAAAGTCAGATTTATTTATGTAGCTTTTTTTTTTTACTTACACTGGGGCATTGTCTCAAAGCAGCTTTACCATTTTTTCAAGAGTCTATTAACAGAACACATTTGTGCAAGTGAGACTCCAGCAGCATTAACTATTACAGCATAGCCAATAAGGGAAAAACCAGAAGGTAACACACCCAAGAAAGCTCACATGAGACACTGGCAACTCACCTCCCCAGGGGGAAAACAATGGCAGGGATTTACATTTTTCTTTCTCTACAGTGCATAATTCGAAGGATGTCCATGCACTTTTCAACAAGACAATACAAAACAACAAGCTGCACACATTTCAAAGGCATGAAGAGGGTACAGGTACCGTCTTCAAAAGTCTCCACACATTGGAGACAGGCGACAACTAGGCCATACTGTTGCTCACACAGGACAACATAAGACCTCAAACACTTCATCGCTTGATATCCTCTGTGCCAAAACGTCTTTTAAACGTTGTGAGAAGGCATGGCAATATTTTTTACACACACACACACACACACACACACACACACACACACACACACACACACACACACACACACAGAGAGAGAGAGAGACTTGGTGTGTTGTAGACCTGAAATGCAGAACTGGATCTTTGGATGTCTGTTAACGAATAAAATGAAGTTGATCAGAAAAAAGCATGAAATATCTTGGGGTTCATACTGTCTGCAATGAAATAAAAGTCAAAGTAATGTAATTTTTTGCATTCTCCACACCGTCCCAACTTTTTCTGATTTGGAGTAAATATTAAATATGTAAATGATGCACAGAGTGTGACACGCTTATTCCCGGCAGAGGACGGAAGCGGAAATGCCGCCATCTGGTCGTCTTCAGCAACACAAGGGTCAACATTTGCATGATAACGTTAGAGTAATTTAAATGATATATCTCTATGACAGATGAGCCACCATAAAGAATGTTATTAACCGAAGTCACTGTCTCACATATATAGCCTTATCCAGTAAGCATACTACTGGAATAAATAGTACTCTACCCGAGTCAGTATTTTGACATGCTATAGCCTATAGTACGGTGTTTTGGGCGGTGAGAATAACGCAATCCCAAATTGATTCGTACGTGTTCGTGTAGTGCACTACACCGGCTATAGGTGCTGTTATTTTGTGGCTTGTGTAGTGCGGCTATGTAGGGAATGGGAAGTCATTTGGGATGCCGCCCAAACTCCTCTTATTGATAGCAGAGCTGGTAAGTTTAGCTAAAGCTGTACCGTGTCCGGCTCTTCACTGATCAACTCCGCTTAGCTATATGGCTCCTTTTAAACGCAGGTTGTGAAGAATATCAGCCGCACGTCGCTCCGGGCTTATTTTACTGCTCCTGTCGCTACACGTCGATGAATTAACGCGACAGAACCGGAGTTAGACGGTAAGTTGCTAGTATTTTGCTAAGCTACGGCATTAGCTGACAGACCCTTGATAAGATACAGGCAGCGCAACTTTATGTGAAGCTCACCCGCTAACTAGGGCTGTATGGACATATGATAAGCAGAGCCACGAATCAGCTCAGGGCTGATCTGTACTTTTTCTTTTATTTATTCACTTTTATCTTCTGATCTGATTTCCTTTTACTGCTGGCCGAAGGTGTACTCTGGGTGGAACGCTAACGTTAGCTGGCTAAAGTGGAGAGGGTGTGTTGTCTGGTTACAGGTTGTCAAAGGACAAAGCTCTAAGTGTAACTCCCTTTTTTTCTACACATGGCAGTTAATATTTACTTGAAGTAAAACAATCGCGTTTATAATATTATGAGAGCCTACTTTTTAGCTCTGCTCAGCTTACATTATTTTTTTTTAGTTATTTGTTCCTGCCACCTGTCATCGAGTCATATGTGTGGTTAGTGCGCTTAACCTTCATTTATGGTTTTAATGAACGTCGTGGAAAGAGAAAGAAACTTTCTGTCATTTCTTATCAACAGGTACTCCTTCTGGCCACTTGTTACCTATTGATAAACTTTTCGTTCTCAGCTTTATTATTAAAAAACAAAATCGTGGGAAATTCTGCTCTGACCACAATTAGGACACTTAATGTGTGTCTCTATACTTTCCTCCTTCTTTCTGAACTTTGCTCTATGAATCTGTGGATCAACTATGGAGTACTTATCAGGTTTCACTGTTATGTAAGGATTATTTGTTCAGGGTGTCATTTGCCACTCCTTGTCCTACACTCGTCGTTTAGTCATTTCATGTAGGATTTCTTCTTGGTTTACTGTGGACTCATAGAGGGTGTAGTTTAGGTCTGATTTTTGTCAAAAGTGAAGTTATGTCTTGGTGAATGCCATTCTGTATCCAACTAACAAACTTGTCCCAATAATGGAATGGATATATTGACTGTTAGTCTACATAGGTGGAAGCAGTAGGATTTTTATATTGTCTAATGTCCTAACGTCATATGCTCTCATCGGTCACTTTATTAGGTACACCTCACTAGTACTCAGTTAATCTCTCTTTTGCCTCCAGAACTGTCTTAATTCTTTGTGGCAAAGATTCAACCAGGAGCTGGAAACTTTCCTCTGAGATTTTGGTTCATATAGTCATGATGATATCTCCCGTTCCACCACATCCCAAGTTTGCTCTATTGGGTTGAGATCTAGTGACTATGAAGGCTGTGAGTACATTGAACTTGGTGTCAGGTTCAAGGAACCAGTTTGAGGTGATTTGTGCTTGGTGCCTTATCCTGCTGGAAGTAGCCATCCGAAGATGGGCACAGTTGTGGTCGTAACAGGATGCACATGGTCAGCAGCAATACCCAGGTAGGCTGTGGCATTTAAATGTGGGCATTTAAATGTCCCCACAACGTTGTAGCAGCCTGAAACATTGATACCAGGCAGGGCACCATCTACCGTATTTTTCGGACCAAAAGGCGCACTTAAAATCCTTGAACTTTCTCAAAAATTGACAGTGCGCCTTAAAATGCGGTGTGTCTAATGTATGAATTAATTCTGGTTATGCTTTCTGACCTAGAACCGATTGTAGATGGTACACGGCGCTCATAAATCTGTCAAAATGTTTTAGCACGGTCTTGGTAAATTACGAAGCTTACGGCAACCGTAGTGCGCAGCATTGCGGAGTAATACGGTATGTGCTTCAGCATTAGGGTATTCATTCATTTTCGAAGCGAATTTCAAACTCAACGCTATCGGTCACGCAGTACAACATGGACATAGAGCAGCTGCGAGAGAATTCAACATTAACGAATCAATGATACGGAAGTGGAGGAAGCAAGAAGACCAAACTGAGCTTCTGACGGAACTTAAGAGTTTTGTTTCATTTCATGCGCCTTATAACCCGGTGCGCTTTATGTATGAAAATATACCCGTTAGCAGCCGATCTTTGATATTGCGTCTAATAATCCGGTGCGCTTTATGGTCCGAAAATTACGGTAAATGTCGCAGGAGAGATCGAGACTCATCTGACCAGGCAGCCTCAGTTGCCAGTTGACAGGAGTGGCAGCCAGTGGTCTTGATCTGCTGTAGCCCATCTGCTTGCAAGTTTGGCGAGTTGTGCATTCAGAGATGCTCATCTGCGTACCTCAGTTAAACCAAGTGGTTATTTGAGTTACTGTTGTCTTTCTAGCAATTCGAACCAGTCTGGCCAGTCTCCCCTGGCATCAACAAGGATTTTTTGCCCAGGGAACTGCCCTTACTAGATATTCTCTCTTTTTTTTGGACCATTTCCTTTGCTTTAATCCAACAGTCCTGAGTCTTACTGTCCCATACTTATTTCATACAGTGATACTTGATCCAAATCGACAATAATATTAAGAGTGGATGAGTTTTACTGTCTTCAGTATGCTCCAGTTATCCTACAATAATACCATGCAGGGCACCTTCAGTGTGTCTCTGTTTCCCAGTGCGCTTTTAAAGAGTCACCATTCATAATTGACGCTTAAGAACCTCCGACCTACTTAAAGTGAGCTGGCACCTGTGTGGTCCGATTAGTCATTGAATAATGTGCACGTTTTTTTTTTTTTTTTTTTGCAAGAGTTGGCAAATGGACAGAATTGTGTTAATTAGAGAACACAAAATGGCAATCTAAGTTCATAAAAAGGAAATAAATAATGCTTATACATATTAGTCCCGAAACTTGCACATTACCTCTGCTTGCAGTGCCTCAGTGTGAGTGCTGCAGCCTGCACCCAGTGACCATTTGCACATACAGCAGTCTTAAACAGGAAATATGGTCACCCTTTATCATTTTGTGGTTAATTCTAGACCTCCTTAACTGCAGATACAATTAACATAATAAATCGTCCATTCTTGCTGCATGCGTCGTGTCGGTGCACAACCCTTTGTCTACACTGAGCAAGTTTCTGCTTTGCAATGTTTAAGTTACACAGAGGCACTGGAAACATAAATAAGTGTACCACTACACTTTTAAAAGGTATTTTTAGCTATTAGCTCCCATAGATTATTGAATAGTTTGTACAGTAGCCAGTGGCCATCATTTGTTCTTACCGATATTGGTCATATTTTTACAAGGTTGATTTTTCTGTTTTACCAGCTCTTAGCCATTAACATGTGCACGAAATGAAACGCAAGACGTTCCACATCACTTGTGCCACGTAAAGGATGCAACAGGTGTCATGATTTTGTGACTTAACTCTGTGTCTCGTGGCCAGTGATAATACAATGATGACAGTTCTATGAGCAATGTATGAAAATGGACAAGAACAGAGATGGTCATTTTGACCTTTTAGAAATATTGAGATGTAAAAGCTTTGACATAATAAACCTCTTATGTCTGTTGATTTGTGACTTTGTTTATATTAGAGCATATTTTAGTCCAACATTGTTATGAAATTAATATAACAAAGCACAATGTTCTGAGCATTTATACCTCGAAGGCCATAGTGGCTGTTTTAGACTGAACACATTATGACCGGTGTCCTCGCCCCAAGCCAGCTGTTTTCACCGTCAGTCTAGCGTGTCACTTGTTACTATGACAGTGTGGCTGCTGTTTACCTTAGAAAACATCCTGTAAGAGCTTCACATTCTTAAATACAGAGATAGAATAAAAGGACATTAACAGAGTAAGACAAGCCAAGTGAATAGACACTAAGCCAAATGAAAACTCCAGCTATTTGTGACCCAGTTTGTGGGTGCTGTACAGAGCAGGTCTGTGTTGACTGCAAGTAGTGTTGCTGCGTGCCATCCCGCATGGAGCGCACAAAACTAAACGTAAGACATTCCTTTTTTTATTTTATTTCTTAAGCGTAAACAATGCACATATGTTTTTAAACAAACAGAATCTTTAGTCCCTTAAAAAAAACAAATCTGGAGTCACCTCACTGAGAACAGGATATGTGCCTGTGAGCATGGCAAGTGATTGTGCCCTGTGGTGTTCAAAAATGTATTAAGACGCGGTACATGGCATAATAGACCACGCATAATCCGATTCAACGATGCACATCATCACATTTTGGAGCATCACCATGCATCATTACACCCCCTACTACAAGGCCATGGTGTCGGTATGTATAATCTCAAATTTGAGAACTTCCATGAATCTGCTCATGCTAAGTAGGGCTGTAATAAATAACTTATTTTAAATGTCAAGTAATTTGAGTAGTCAGTTATTTTACCACTTGTATGAAACATGTGTAGATCCAACAGTGTCAAGACAATGAGCAGGTTCTTAAATGTTCCATAAGTTCAGCATAATAGGAAACACTACATTACAAATGATTTTATTTTGAAGCATGGAATCCTTAGGAAATAAACAGTGGCAGTAGAACGGGCTGTACTGAACACCTCAGTGAATCTTAATATGATACATTCAGAGATTTCCACCTCCCAAGTGAGTAAGTTCTGCAACTTTCTGTCCTGCCCTCTTGAAATAAAGTCCATAAACAGGTAGTTTGGCTAAACTTTTCTGCAGCGAATTGGAATGCCAACTATGAGCCAGGGATTATTGTTCAACAGTTCATCTGTGCCTGACCTCACAGCTATGTCCAACATGTATTGAAAAGGCTTTTTAGAAGAGTAAGCGTTACGTCAGATTAAAGGGGTCGGGGGATAAGGAGGTGTGAAACACCATGCTAAGACCTGTGGTTTATGAGGGTGTAACGATACTTCTTCTTCTTCTTCTTCTTTCGGTTTCTCCCTTTATCAGGGGTCACCACAGCGAGTTAAACGTTTCCACCTCACCCTGTCCTCCACATCCTCTACTCTCACCCCAACTCCCTGCATATCTTCATTTACCACAACCAAATAACTCCTCTTTGGTCTTCCTCTCTGTCTCTTGCCTGGCAGTCCATCTCCAACATCCTCCTACCAATATATCCACTATCCCTCCTCTGCACATGTCCAAACCATCTCAGTCTTGCCTCTCGAATTTTGTCTCCCAATTTTCCAACCTGTGCTGTCCCTCTGATGATCTCATTCCTAATCCTGTCCACCCTAGACGCTCCTAAAGAGAACCTCAGCATCTCAAGTTCTGCCACCTCCAGCTCTGCTTCCTGTCTCTTTGTCAGTGCCACTGAATCTAAGCCATACAACAAGGCTGGTCTCACTACAGTCTTATAAATCTTTCCTTTCACTTTTGCTGCGACCCTTTTGTGTCACAGCACTCCTGACACTCTTCTCCACCCACTCCATCCTGCCTGTACTGTCTTCTTTACCTCCTTTCCACACTCCCCATTTCCTTGGACAGTTGATCCCAAGTACCTGAACTCCTGGACCTTTGTGACCACTGATCCCTGTAGCCTGACTGTTCCACCTGCCTCCCTTTCATTTACACACATGTATTCTGTCTTACTACAGTTGGTTACTTTCATTTCCCAATATACACCACTCAGAAAACAAAACTTTAGTCCCCCCTGCAATTCTATATTAAGTAACCACGTGAAGGCGTTCCTTTTTCCTGGAGTAACAATTCAAAATAGTGTACATTTGTATACAAATGTAAAACAAAACCAATCTGTAGTCTGCTTAAGATTTAAATGTGATTTGAGTTTTAAATGTGTATGGGAGCATGACTCATGATTGCAGACTCTAGTGTTTTAAAAATGCAATTACATTAGCTGGCATTATAAACAGAATGCATGTGACATCCCAGTCTCAGTGATCCACATTGTGCCTTATTTACACCCCTAGTGGTTTATGATGTTACTTTTGGGTTTCCACTGATTTTTGCCCATGTAGTGTATCTTTGGTGGAAAATATTAAATCAACTGTCAGACAGAAAGTACTAAAAGAATCTGGCAGAATCTGAACATGCACAAATCAGCAGCAACTGTAAACCCCTTGACAGGTGAAGTGAATAACAATGACAGTGTAATGCTCTGGGCAGTGTTCTGCTGGGAAACTTTGGATCCTGGCATTCTATTTTGACACGCAAGAACATCTAGAAGAATCTAAACATAGCTGCAGACCAAGTACACCCCTTCATGGTTATGATATTCGGCAATGGCAGTGGCCCCTTTAAGCAGGATACTGCAACCTGCCACAGGGCAAAAATTGTTCAGAATTGTTTTGAGGATTCTGGTATAAAGTTCATGCTGTTGACTTGTCCTCCAAATTCCCCAGATCTCAGTTCAGTTGAGTATTGCTGGCATGTGGTGGACAAGCTATTCTGATCCATGGTGGCCTCAAAACGCAACTTGCAGGACTATTCCTGGTTATTTCTAATATGTTAGTGTTCTCACAATACTGAGCATTTCAACTTCAATATGATACTTTGAAAAATACTGAATTTTTCTGCTTATTTCACTTTGAAGCTCTTTTTTAAGATAAACTTGTATTAATGTATGTGTATTAATAATATATGATATATATGATAATACTATTTAGTAATGTTAATCTATTATTTCATTAATTATATTATTTTAACCTACATCGTGTTGTATTTAAATACTACTAATGATAAGCTTTACTTCTGTAGTATACTGTATATTGGCTTTGAGTGTATCTGTATCCTTTCACATAGAAAGCAGCCAGTGTCTCATCATTTGATTTTTATTTGCTGATTTTGTTACTTTTTTCTCAATGACGGTCAGTTATAAGACTTTGAAGGTGCACTATTTTACATATTTCTTTCAGTATTTCAAAGTGAATCCAACCTGGAGCAAAAGGATATAGACAGAAAAAGCCATTTTCACAACATAAACCTTCTACACATTTCATTTATATAAAATTGTAAAGGGACGTTTCACACACATTAGCCAAGGAAACTAATCCAAATCCATGCTTGACAAACGAGTTTTTACAATTTCTTATTACAATAAATTATTTGCCACCACGTCAGCTATAGCTTGCCTATTGCTAATACACACTCCTATCGACTAACTGGGAGTTAAAACTTTTTTGTACTCCATGATTTAAAAAAAAACACCCTTTGAAGATAAAAACATGGGTTGTGAAATGTATGTTTTCGTGCTTTTTACCCAAGAAAAATGCAGTTTGCCCTGTTTTTGTAGTATTTGTTTACAGTCTGTTCTTGCCTGGACCAGTATGTTGGATGCGTTGACGTATGTAGTTGGCTCATCCTCACTGGCATGGAGGTTGTTTGGCTATGAAGAGACAGATATTGCTCAAAAGACTGCAATCTGCAAACTAGGGGTGGGCAATAGGGCGATATTTTATCGTATCGTGATCAATCGTAATAGACGATATGCTTCCCTGAGCATATCGAGAATGTTGCCAGTGCTTAAATAACACTCCAACTGCATGTTTCGTTATAAGGAGTGTAATTAGTCCTGCGTCATTGGATAATGTGCAGCACATTTTGAATACAAATCACTTTACGAAGTGTGGGATAATATTTGAATAGTAGTTTTTAAGAATCTGTCTCTACTGATGTATTTTGTCTTTAATGTCTTTGATTATCATGACATAATATTTTTACCATATAGCCCACCTCTACTGCAGACTGTCGGAAATTTATTGCCATTAAAGCCAGTTTGAGAAGTAACTTTTCATCATTTGTGAACTAACCACCATGCAGAATATGAAGCTTATGACAAACTTCATGATGCACTGTCAAGGACAGGTATGGCTTGGATGTTCTGCTTGATCATAAATCTGCTGTTATGGCAGAATATGAAGCCTTCTACAGTTAAAAGAATTTGTTTAAAGGTTTAAAAACATTTGTTTCCTTCAATGTTATTTCCATTGATGTCATTAGTAAGCAAACCTTAATATCCTGTTAATAAGAGCAAGCTAGTACACTACGACTTTTACGAACACATTTTTGAAGGTTGCAAAGTATCGTCTAATTATCATTATTGATAAAATCCCAGAAAGCATCAGATGTCGTATGTCAGTATAGCACAGCCAAGTAGTGCTGAAGATTACCTTACTCTTCTCAGATTTTTAGACCTGGACTGTAAGCTGAACGATATACAGGTTGCTGTATTGATACAATAATAGCATGTAATGGAAATAAAAACCCTCATGCACTCTACGAGGGAGCAGACCTTCCTTGAAGCATTTGAAAGCATATTAAAATAATATTTTGGCCTAATTAGGGTTAACCTCTCACATTGCTGTTTGTGTGCCAAGGAGAGTTCATGAAAACTTGAAGAAAACTTTTTTCTGATAACGTTCTTGTCAGCCAGCACCTGATAAGTGTAAGACTTGCACTCCATGGCCGTGTTATCAGGTTCACCACCATAGAGGTGCCTTTTGTTGGTCTGCAATTATTGCCTGTAGCCCAGCTATTTATATTTGTCAGCCCCCACTACCCTGTTCACACAGGACTGTCGCTAACCAGTTTTTTTGTTTGTTTTTTTTGGTTGAGGCACTATTCGCAGTACAGCAGTGACACTGACATGCACTGACATGGCACACTACACTGAAATGACAGTGCGTGTTGTGCAAACTGAGCTTGGGGAACAACTGAGCTTAAACACGGCACTCTCTGAGGGTATGGAACAGTAATGTGAGCATGCAGAGGTGACTTTTGAGACTTTTATCATAATTGACATTATTATTGGAAAAGACCAGGACATGATCTGCTGCTGCGTTTAGTGTGCCGCGGCACAGAAGCTCGTTCTGTTGTCCAGCACTTTTTCGGACTACTACAACCAGGCACGTGATAGACCCCAAGGGCTGCTTGAGCCCCTGCCCTTTTGCCTTCAGATTGTATAAGTGCCCCTTTAGCTGGCTTATGCAACAGTTGTATTTTATAAGGCCTTTGGGTGGCTCACAGAGCAAAAGGTGAATTCAGTCCTAAAACCTGCCAACTCTGTCTCATCCACAGCTGCGCTGATTCCAAAATAAGGCTCAGCAAGGTAGTGGAGAACAGTGGATAGCTTGGAATGGTTCCGAGCATTTTAGCACTTTTGGACATCTTGTTAATATTTGACCTACACTCCACTCAGAGGTACAGACGTTATCACAGCGTTCAGCAGCTCATTAGTGTAGTCTCTTACACATTATTGACAAGTCGATGTCTATATTTTTGCTATTTAGTGTATAGTTATCGTGCAGTTTGACAAGTATTCAGATTTCCACTGTTTTTGTTTCCACTGAGGCTATTAAACTAATTGCAAGTTCTCTTTCTGAAATGTGTCTTGGCTGATCGAAACATTTGACATGGTGAGTGTGATTATCCATGGCATCAGGTTATAAGCAGTAGAAAAAGTGGAGTCGGGTGAGTGGCGTGGGATGGGGGATTGGCTTGTTTACCCTTGAACCCGAAATGTATGTGCACAGGTCTGATCACAGCCTTGGTTGAGTCACTGATCATTAGAGTAAAGTTGTTCCTCTTGTCTATGAATCAAATTCTCAAAAATCAACTTGACTCACAAGTGAGATGCAGGCGTTGGCGAGTGAGTGAGGGAGAACCACATGACGGGCTGGGTCAGGGGTGTGTGAGGGAGTGAGGCAGTTTGAAGAAGTCTTGAATAATAATCGTACTGGTAGTATAATTTAAAATGTTATAAAACTCTTAGGATCTTCACAACAGATCTTTGCAAACCAATTCCTTTTGAGAAACAGCAGGTCAACAGTGGGAAAAGTTGGCTTATGGAGTTATTTTTGCAATCTCCAAAGGCGAGCAATCTGTAATCATTGTTCATGCGGAGTTTCAATAACATTTGTTTTGCCATTCAAACAAACAAAAAAGCCCAAAATTAATAAACAAACAAGCCTTTCGGCTCATTGTGTTCAGAGTGCTGATTTTTGCCAAGATTTTTTGTGCATTTCTAGTTGCTGGAAGCAAAATCAAAAGCAAATGTTGCCGCCTCACCAGTCATGCTCTGCAGTATTTAACAGATTTTATTTTTCTCCTTGCGTTTTCTTGTAAACCACTGACTCTTAATTCTGTAGCACACCTCTAGTACTAATACTTTTCTTGTGTGTTTCTCCCCAGTTTTTAATTATCCCAGATTGCCTGATGTGGCCACACAGAGGTATAGAGCAGCGGACAAGCTGAGAATTAAGCCATCTGGCAAACTAAGTGAAGACCACACTTGCACAAATAGTGAGAGACACTGACGTGCCCAGGTAAAGATTCATCAGTGACCGTCACGTTGTTGTTTTTTAGCATACATGCATACTAGTCTGCTTTCAAGTACAGGTATTGGCTGTTTAATAACCTTATTGCGTTCTGTGAAACAGGTTTTTGAGCAGACGTTACTAAAGTCTGTACTAATAGTAGGGACTGTGGTAGCCTAGTGGTTAAGTTACTGGACTATGGGTTCCAATCCCACCTCTGCCAAGCTGCCACTGTTGGGTCTTTGAGCAAGGCCCTTAACCTACAATTGCTTGGATTGTAAGATTGTATCAATTGTAAGTCGCTCTGGATAAGGGCGTCTGCTAAATGACATAAATGTAAATGTGTAGTCACATAGTCTTTTTTATATATAAATGCATCAGAAATGGCACTGAAACCACGAGTGGGTCACTAATATCCACACAGCATCCGAAGCCTAAACTTTTATACATGTTACTCTGTTCAGGATATGCACAACACCATGGTTGTTCAGTTATTGATCAATTTATTTTTCTTTTTGCACTTCACATCATCAAATCCACCGTTACATTGTTAAAAAACATGACAATGTAACTACAGAACAAGCACACATTAACCATCTCACACACATTAACCATGTACAACCAAAATATGAACGTGCACAATGGAATACAAACATAAGTAAACCTACCTCGCTGGCTGCACACAACCAAGAGGGAATGAGTCCACTTGAAGAAACACAAATTTCCAGAACGGCTATGCAGTATCACCTTTTAAACACTTTAAACCTTTAAGCAGAGTACGAACTTTTCCATTTCGCGTCACTTCTTGGCAGAGAAAATGACGACGCATAAAGAATGCGAAGAAAATCAATATTCATGAAAATAAATTAAAAACAAAAAGAATGAACCATGAAGGTATGACAAATAATATTTATCGCAGTTAAAATACACATGCTGAATCTTTTTTAGAAATTTGACCAGCTCTTTACGGCTGCAATGTCCAGAGTTAAAAGATAGGTTTTTATTTTCTATTATAATTTGTTATAATTGTTAAGACTTCTGTTGCTAAAGCAAACAGACGTTGATTGAATGCTCGTTACCTGTAAAGTCAAGTACATTCTGTGATGCAGTCTCTCTGAGTTTGTCGTCTTTAAGTACTGTACATCTCATTGTTTCAAGTAGTTTGCTTGGGCTCATTACCTTGTTGTAGAATTAATTCCACCAAATCAAATGTTTTTCATAGTGCATCATCTGTTACTAATTGTTCCTGTCAGCTTTCATGATGTCTCCTATCAAAAACAAGTAATCAGCTGTGGATGTCGCTGTACATTTTTGACTTGCACTGATCCACCAACATGCTTGGTCGATGTTTGTAGGCATGGTTTCAAGAGACATTGAAGCTTACTGCAGTTTCAGAGATCACAAATTTAGACTCCTCAGTCCATAAATCAGTCCATAAATTCCGTATATTGTAGTGCAAATGTTCTTTTTATTGTCCTTTTGTCAGCAACAGCTTCTTAATAACTACATATCCCTTTAAACCCATAGCTTTGAGTCTTCTCAATGAATCACCAGTACCTCTGGCATCAACAAGGCATTTTCGCCCAGAGAACTGCCACTCCTGGACATTTTCTCTTTTGTTGGACTATTCCCTGTAATCCCTAGAGATTATTGTGCGTTAAAATCTTGGTATTTCAGCAGTTTCTGACCAGCCCGTTTAGCACCACCAACCATGCCTTGTTCATAGTCACGTAAATGACCTTTCTTCCCTATTCTGATGCTCGGTTTGAACTTTAGCAGGTCTACATGCCTAAATGCATTGAGTTGCTGCCATGTGATTGGCTGATTAGATATTTGCGTTAATGAGCAGTTGAACAAGTGTACCTACCAAAGTGGCCGGTGAATTGTTTATAGCCAGTCTTTGTGAAAAAAAAATCTAATTTACATAAATCTAATCAGAATTGTTCCTGGTTGATTTTTGTCCACCTAACATACCATGTTCCTACTCCCTTTGCCCATTTTTGTTAAAGAAGCAGTTGTCATCCAGCTGTTGCTTCGCACAATTTCTAATGAGTAGAACTGAACACTTGTTTGGGCGGTGGGTCCTTCTCAGCACAGCATTGATAATGACATGGTAAATACGCATTCTGATTGTTGCACTGGTACACAAACTAGCATTTTTTTAAGACACATCTCATGTTTTGTCACTCCACAGTGAGTGCATTGACATGCACTTAATAATCCGAGAACTGCAGAATATCAGATTTTGTAAGTAATCTGATCAACAAGTTTTCATGCATTTGGTTAATCCAATAATGGGAAGACTCTAGACTTACATGACTTGGACAGTAATTGGATTCCTGCTTCCTAAGTCCTACTACAACCAGCTGATACTCTCACAGAAGGATGTGACGTAACTTGAAACCTATTATTATTTTTTCATTTTGATATTCATTCATAAACATTTCTCTTCGGAGTCCCCTTAAAAAGTCTTTGATAGCCATTTGGCGAGTGCTGCGGCGTTTAGATGGTGTTGCCAGATCCCACAGATGCCAGTGTGTTATTGGTGTAGAGTTTTTTCAGGGTTAATGTCTGTCTGTGTATAAGCTTGTAGTGATCTTTGTCACAGCCTGTATTAGTGTTTTATTGACCCTTTTATTATCTCGCAGATATTCTAGCACCTAACACCCAAACTGTTACCATGTCAACCTCATCACTAAGGCGACAAGTGAAGAACATTGTTCACAATTACTCCGAAGCCGAGATAAAGGTAAGATGTTGCTTTTTTCCACTTGGACTTCACACTGGCGGTAGCAGATAAGCGATGCGGCATAAGCACTGTCCAATCTGTACTGTTTCTGACTTGGCTCCACTACAGAAGCCCTCCCATAATAAGAGCTCCGTTTTAAGAGTCAGATTTCATGCCCATGCACACTCAGCTTTGACGCACTGACACCACCTCCTTAGGGAAGATGCACCATCTTGCCAAAACTGCGACTCAGCACTGGCAATAAAACATATCTTAATGGAATGCCCTGGTGTCGATGATATCAGGGAAAAACCACTACGAAAACAGCAATATGAAAGAACAGGATTTTCGAGATTGTTGATAAAATGCCAAATTTAGGATGTAAAGCTATCCTTTTTCTCATTTCCAACTAGAAGAACTCTGTAAACATGTTAATGCCATGTATTTAGCCTACCTGTGCTGGAGTGCCAATAAAAGACTGCTACTTCATGCCCATGCATACAGCAATGGTAATGTAAGGGGTGGTGAGAAATCATTTTGTGTAATTACAAACCAGCTGTAGTATAACACTGTTCACTGAAGTACATGATTAGCTGTTGGGGAAGCTTGTATAATGTTGAATGCGATGGGGTGTTTGTGTAATGAGTGTAATGACAGAGCACACAATTACAGGCTAGAACAATCATAACATTGGTGTAGATTATAGATTTAATTATAATCCACAACATCTAAAAGGTGAGGGTGGGAGATTGGAATAAATCCCAGTAGAGTTTACACTCTACTTAAACATGCAAAACAAACTGTCTAAATAACTGCCCAGGTTGGATGGGGATGGGTTTTGATGATCACTGTGCTGTTGTGGGTGTAAACAGTTCTGTTATATCAACAAATGAAATCTCTTTTGGTGTGAATTGGCCGCTATGTATCTTTCATTTTCCTCTTTTGCTGTACAGTTACAGTTTGGCAAAAAAGTATTTAGTCAGCCACTGATTGTGTAAATCCACAACACAAGCCACTGTAAGTTCTCCTACTTAGAAAGACAAGAGAGGTCTGTAATTTTCATCATAGGTACACTTCAACTATGAGAGACAATATGAGGAAAAAAAATCCAAGAAATCACATTGTAGGATTTTTAAAGACTTTAATTGTAAACTATGGTGGAAAATAAGTATTTGGTCACCCACAAACAAGCAAGATTTTTGGCTCTGACAGACCTGTAAGAACTTCTTTAAGAAGCTCTTCTGTCCTCCACCCGTTACCTGTTTGACCTCGTTATCTGTATAAAAGACACCTGTCCACAGCCTCAAACAGTCAGACTCCAAACTCAACCATTGCCCCACTGTGTACACCTTTTGTGAAACATCTCGTCGTCTGAAATGGTCGTTGACCGGTCATTTTCATAGTCACAGTCTTTTTAGAGATGGCACTGAGAAAAGCCTAAACTGTTATACACATGCTAAATCTTTTTGAACTTTGAAATTCACAGTAATTGTAAAACACACAGTAAGGAACGTTCCGACCCTGGGAAGGATCCAACCCTTTAAAAGGATCAAAATGCAAAACTGTATTATCACTCAGGGTTGAACTTCAAGATTTGAGTTTGTTTTTGCTGCTTCCACTACCACTGGCAAAAAATATGGAATCCTCAAAGTTGGAAGATGTTCACTCAGGACTTTGTAGCAACTAACCAGCTCACAGATATGACATCAGACGTTTTGTTTAATAGCTGAACATTTTGGCTTCATTAAGCATACCTTTAATATTTTTTTCTAGCTCAAGTAGAGATAGAAATGGCATAGGGAATCATTACTCAAAAAAATCACAGTTCATGCTATGGGTGGGTATTGGAAAGGACTTCACGATAGGATATACAGTGGTGTGAAAGTGTTTGCCTCCTTCCTGATTTCCTATTGTTTTGCATGTTTGTCAAAAGTGTTTCGGAACATCAAACCAAGTTAAATATTAGTCAAAGACAACACAAGTAAACACAAAATGCAGTTTTTAAATTAACGTGTTTATTATTAAGGGAGAAGAAAAAATCCAAACCACATGGCCCTGTGTGACAAAGTGATTTTTTTATTTTTTTTTTCTAGAAAAAAAACATTATAACAACATTAAAATATGGTGGTGGTAGTGTGATGGTCTGGGGCTGTTTTGCTGTTTTAGGACCTGGAAGACTTGCTGTGATAAATTGAACTATGAGTTCTGCTGTCTACCAAAAAATCCTGAAGGAGAATGTCTGGCCATCTGTTCATGACCTCAAGCTGTAACGAACTTGGGTTCTGCAGCAGGACAATGATCCAAAACACATCCGCAAGTCCACCTCTGAATGGCTGAAGAAAAACAAAATGAAGACTTTGGAGTGGCCTAGTCAAAGTCCTGACCTGAGTCCTATTGAGATGCTGTGGCATGACCTTAAAAAGGCGGTTCATGCTGGAAAACCCTCCAATGTGGCTGAATTACAACAATTCTGCAAAGATGAGTGGCCAAAATTCCTCCACAATGCTGTAAAAGACTCACTGCAAGTTATCGCAATCGCTTGGTTGCACTTGTTGCTGCTAAGGGTGGCCCAACCAGTTATTAGGTTTAGGGGGCAATCACTTTTTCACACAGGGCCATGTAGGTTTGGAGTTTTTTTCTCCCATAATAATAAACACCTTCATTTAAAAACTGCATTTTGTGTTTACTTGTGTTGTCTTTGACTAATACTTAAATTGGTTTGATGTTACGAAACACTTGTGACAAACATGCAAAAAAATAGGAAATCAGGAAGGGGGCAAACACTTTTTCATACCACTGTACATCATACATGGGCCATGATACAATTATTTCACAATGCATTGCGATACAATGCATACGGTGATATTCCACAGAGTTCACTGAAAATATAAAAACAACTGAAATACAAAAGACCACAATCCATCACATTACAATGACAATTCAGTGGACAGATGGAGTCAAAACACTTGTACAGGAGCGGAGCTTGTAGCTTGCACTCCATTTTAATACATGTTTATCTTCAATATCAATGTAGTGTATTGCAGAAATAAAGATTGTGATTTATTGCTGTATCAATTTTGTAGCAGAAGACAGAGCAGCTTTCAAGGGTGTAGACTTGTTATGAAGCAGGTTTAAAAAAAAAAAAAGATTTGCACTATAAAAACGAGCTTGGCTTTTGGTCTGGACCGTTTGCCATGCTATTGAGCTCATATGTTTTTTCTGAAGAAAAGCTTCAGTGCTCTGTGGCAAGATGCATTATCATCCTGAAACATGACTGTGGGGAATCATTTCGTGATTGGAGGGCACTGTTACCTGTATAATGTAGTAATCAGGGAGGGTTTGTGTAGAGAGAAGTAATTGAAAAATAATAATTTCAAGAGGGAGAGAATTCATGGCTTAAAATAAAAGCACTTGGACTTTGCGTATTTGAGGTGTTTGACTGAAAATACAACAGTAAGTGTATATGCCTGTCCTATTGTAAGTAGTACTCCCACTACCCATGTATTCTTTCTCAGCTATAATTACATAAACAGGTTCACATTCACTTGAGTCTCAGTTTCATATGGCTGATCTTCTGTGTTGTTGATAATGCTGTCTGTCAATGCGTTTTTGGCTTCCGTCCAACAAAAGTGTTGGTGGTGTCAGACGCTCATGTTTTCAGTGGTGTCTCTGCCGCACTTATGTATCATTTGCACAGTTTTCTTGTGAAAATGCTCTTTATTTTTACATTATGGCAGCATAAGAAGACTACCGTATTTTTCGGACCATAAGGCGCACTTAAAATCCTTTAACTTTCTCAAAAATCGACAGAGCGCCTTTAAATGCGGTGCGTCTAATGTATGAATTAATTCTGGTTGTGCTTTCTGACCTAGAACCGATTGTAGATGGTACACGGAGCTCATAAATCTGTCAAATGTTTTAGCACGGCCCTCTTGGTAGTTACGAAGCTACGACCAACCATAGTGCGGCAGCATCGCGGAGTAAGTAATACGGTATGTGCTTCAGCATTAGGGTACGTGTATCCATTCATTCATTCATTTTCGAAGCGGATTTCAAACTCAACGCTATCAGTCACGCAGTACAACATGGACATAGAGCAGCTGCGAGAGAATTCAACATTAACGAATCAATGGTACGGAAGTGGAGGAAGCAAGAAGATGCCCTGCGCCAGGTAAAGACCAAACTGAGCTTCCGACGGAACTTAAGAGTTTTGTTTCATTTCACGCGCCTTAAAACCCGGTGCGCTTTATGTATGAAGATATACCCGTTAGCAGCCGATCGTTGATATTGCGTCTTATAACCCGGTGCGCTTTATGGTCCGAAAAATACGGTATGTAACTATGGTAATGTCCATTTCACTCAACAACCTGTTTCGACCGGTCATTAAACAACACATATCTGTATAATACAATTATTGTGGTTCTTAAGTACAGCTAGACCATCAATTGCTAGTACTGGCAAAAATGGATGACGGTTTGGAAGCAGTTGTATCTCTGCTGTTTTTGTACAGAGGAATTGCAGGCATATAATAGTAATGAGTATAACATTTTTGTGGAAGTCACAAAAGCTCATTTTCTTGACTGTTTTTCTATATGTGGATCGTCATTCACCATTGTTATATCCAGTTGAGATCCCCGTGTTATCAGGCTTTCTGCAAATTCTCTGTGGCAATTCCTATGAGGTGGTGGATGGCACAGTGCATGGTTGCCACACAGCTCCAGAGATTCTCGGTTCATTCCTGAGCTCAGACTCTGCCTGTATGGAGTTAGCATGTCCTTGCCGTGTCTGCTTGGTTTACGTTGGGTACTTTTGCTCTTGCATACACAACTGTGTCAAATACAAATACCTGATGGTTTTTAGTCACCATCTGCTGTTAAACAAGCAATGATGGCTTGTATGTGAAGAGTGAAGTGTCTCTGGGTTATTACTGGTTTATTTATGTGCCCGTCAGGGAAAGGCGAGCCACACTAGTGAATAGAGTGAATGGCTGGTTGATAGAACAATGGCTTAAATTGATTATGACCTCTGGTGTTCAAACAATGCATTTGATGGAAAAATAAAGAGACTGCATCTCATATTGTCCACTGCCATGATGCAGATGATGCCATGTTTCTAGTCATTTATTTTAATTACAATGCATTTAAACAAAACATCCAAAAAACCTGAATAGTTTGGCCTTGTTTACACTTCAGAAATAAAAAAGGAATGTCGTATCGTCTGCAAGATCTTTAATTGTAAGAAAATTGAATTGTGAATGTATCGTTACACCGCTAGTGCAAATAGAAAAGTACTTCTTAAATATGTTTATGTAAACCTGACTGTATTTCAATTACCATTTTTCACCAGGTCAGAGAAGCAACCTCCAATGACCCCTGGGGTCCATCTAGTTCTCTGATGTCAGAGATTGCAGACCTGACGTATAATGTGGTGGCCTTCTCAGAGATCATGAGTATGGTGTGGAAGAGGCTCAATGACCATGGGAAGAACTGGAGGCATGTGTACAAGGTGGGGTTCTCACAAAAACACCCAACGAACACATCTCAAAACAGAAACAAAACAAAATGTCACTTGATTGTCGGCTTTGTTTGTTTTTGGACCACTCTTAATTTGCCTTCCATTTTTTAGGCTATGACTCTTATGGAGTATCTGATAAAGACGGGTTCAGAAAGAGTGGCACAGCAATGCAGGGAAAACATTTATGCTGTCCAGACTCTCAAAGACTTTCAGTACATAGACAGAGATGGCAAGGACCAGGTAACATATACACACACACACACACACACACACACACACACATCCACATCAGTGCAATAGGCTGTACCTGCCACAGTATGTGAATCGTGCTGTACATTTCACCAAAATGATTAAGGAATAGGACATGCAATGGAAATGAGTTGCTCATGTTTTTATAGTAAAAAATGTACAAATGAAATGCTTTGAACACCTTCCCTTCTACTCAAGTTGACATGCACACGCACAGAAACAACTTCACATTAATGCATATTCACAAGTGGAAACACAGCAGCTCTAATTTAAGGAACTGTTTCTTCTGTCTTTTTGTTCTGAGCAGAGAAATATTTTTAGAATCCTATTTGCAGTAGGAGAATGTTACTAGAGATGTTTCGAACTTGGCAAAAGAGAAAACATTTGAGCACATTGGTGTTTGTACTTTGCAGTTTGTCTTTTTTTCCTTTTTCACTGTGACTATAGTACAGTTAGATCTGGACTCAGAAGGTTTACTTCCCTTTAGGCCATTTACAGGGAGAGTTAAATGTGATATGAGCTATAATAGTTTGACCCTTAAACACCACACCTGTATTTTCCCTAGTAATTTACAGGGTACGGCTTATTCATGAACTTAATACCAGATAAATCTACAGCAGTGAGAGTTGGAACTGTGTAGAATATGCTAAAAAAACTGTAGTATTTCAGACAATTTTAACCCAAGTTATTTCACGTTTTATCTGGTCAACTTAATTTCTTTTGGTAATAAACATCCATTCCTACACTTTAGGCTTGCAACACATTCCATAAAAAAGTTGTAATGGGGCAATTTAGGTCTAGTAATGAGATTTAAAAATTGGTATTGCTTATTGTTTCTAAACTGTGTGTAGGAGTGGGTGAGTGTATGTGCCCCATGATGGGTTGGTGCCCTGTGTAGGGTTGTTCTTGCCTTGCTCCTTGTGCCTAGATACCAGCTTCTCTGCGACCCTGACCAGGCTTGAGCAAAAAAAGAAAATGAATGAATGAAAGCTATTTTTATTCATCTGTATTCATTGCTGCCCTCTGGCTTATTCTGACATTAAGCAATTTTCAGAGCCCAAAATTATGGTGGTCAAAACATGACCAGAGGATTGGAAAATTTAAGGTTAAGACCTGATATATTGCATGAGAATTAATTCATGGCCTGTAGAAGAGTTTACTTGGCATCCATAGAAGCTGTTTAACACTGCATATAAATGTACTGTATTTTCTGATTGTATTCTACTAAAGAGCCTGAAAAATAATAATATATGGTTATTCTACCATTGCTAAACAATGGTATATTTATTATACTGGTGGCCTGAGACTTTTGCACAGTACTGTGTTGTCTCATGTGAATATATTTTAGGTCATTTTACATGAAGTGGGCAAGTTACACTAAGGGCACCAAAGCCACATAAGTCACACTTACTGAATGCACATTTATAAATATGAATAGCTTCAGTCGTTGAGCCTAAGGACTGAAAGGCAGATTGGTTTAAAAGAAGCATAAAGCGTTTATTGAGTGTGCATGTGTGTGTTCAGGGTGTTAATGTAAGAGAGAAAGCCAAGCAGCTGGTGACTCTTTTAAAAGATGAAGACAGGCTACGGGAAGAGAGGATCCATGCACTCAAGACCAAAGAGAAGATGGCACAGACCTCAAGTGGTGAGTCAGTCAGCTGCAGCTTAGCCATAACTGCCCTAATGAAATTACCAGCTGCTTGACGCGCTGAAGGAAGCAGGCATTTATCTTAGCTTGAGGGGAAGCACCATGCTTGGCCACTTCAATGAATGAATGCTTTTCAAATCATAATGCCTAGCTGTTTAACCCCCAGCATCTTCGGCTCCCTCGGCTCCTAATTTAGGACTGCACTCGGGTTCAGATGCGGACCAGGCATGGCCACAGAGCTCAGGGGAAGAGGACCTGCAGCTGCAGCTGGCACTGGCTATGAGCAAAGAAGAGGCAGAGCAGGTAAAGTTGTTCTCCGGTTACAGCGACCAAACTAGCTGCCAAAGAAATGGTTTTAAATTTAGGTTGCAAAGATTTCTTTCAGGTGTCATTGATCAAGAGTAGTGTTAGACAATGTATCAGGCAAACCACTTTTATTAATAGATACTTGAAACAAGTGTCACTATTGGCAATAATATGAAAATAGAACATTTATTTAGCCCGTACCTTATAATACTACCATCACTTACATATTTAAACAGTTTACAGTCTTTAACTCCAGCCTTATAACTGACTGGCACCTTCATACAACCCCAAAATCAGAAAAAGTTGCGACAACATGGGGGAAAAAGCAGGTTCTTACATTAACTGTGACTTTTATTTCACTATATACAGTGTGAACCCAAGATGTTTCATGTTTTGTCTGGTCAGCTTGATTTCACTTGTTAATAAGCATTCACTCCTTCATTTCGGGCCTACAAGACATTCTAAAGAACTTGGGACGGTAAAGCATTTACCACTTTGTAATGTTGCCATTCGTTCTCAAGTTTTGACACCGAGGATAAGTGCTGAGGTGTTTCAGGTGTTATTTCGACCCATTCATCCCAAAAACCTTTAGATGTGCAACAGTACTGGGTCGTCATTGTCGCATGTTTTGTTTCAAAATTCTTCACACCTTGTTTATTGGGCACAAGTCAAGACTGCAGGCAAGCCAGTCCAGTACCCGTACCCTCTTCATCCACAGCCATGCCATTGTAATGTGTGCAGCATGTGGTTTTGCATTGTCTTGTTAAAAACTGCATAGACATCTCTGGAAAAGTTGCCATCCTGAAGGCAGCATATGTTGCTCTAAAATCTCAATGTACATTTTCGCGTTAATGTTGCCATCACCTGAAGTGTAAACTGACTTAACCCCATACCATGACAGACTTTTGGACTTTCTGCTAATAACAGTTTGGATGGGTCCATTGTGTCTTTGGTCTGAAGCAAATGGCGTCCATTCTTTCCACTACAGATGTGGATTACTGATTGGTCAGACCACAATACGTTTCCACTGTGTGATGGTCTATCCCAGATGTCTCTGAGCCCAGAGAAGTTGACATGGTTAATATAAGCTTGCTTTTTGCACCTCTCAAGGTTTCTTCCTCATAACACTTGGAGTTTTTCCTTGCCACTGTCGCTCCAGGCTTGCTCAATTTGGGATTGGACGTAGCTATTAGGAGATGATAAAAAATTGTAAAGTTGCTTTGAGACAATGCTTCATTGTAAAAAGCGCTATATAAATAAATCTGACTTGACCGTGAAGTTTTAAGTGGCATTTATGAACATAACTCCATATTGTAGTGCTTGACAAAGGTTTCCCAACGTAATCTTTTGCCCATGTGGTTATAATCACAATCACGGCCATTCAGCTTAGTCTTGCATCCTTACCCTTTGCGCACAGAAACTTTTCAGATTTCTTGACTCGTGTAATGGTTATGCACTGTAGAGGGAGAAATATGCAAATCGCTTCCAATCTTTCTTTGAAGAACATTGTTTTTAAACATTTTGTGAATACTTCTTTTATACCATATGAAAACAGTCAACTGTTGACATCACCTGTTTGAAATCATGTCCTTATTTAGGCTTTTGTTTAACCTCATTACTAGCCCTAAATTGCCCCCGTCTCAACTGTTTTGGAATGTGTTGCCGGTCTGAAATGCAGGAATGGATGTTTTTAATTTGCATTTTAGATTCTGTCCCAATCTCTTTTTCAGCTTTAGGGTTGTAGTTTTGAGCTGATGCAAAATATCCCATGTCCTATACTGTTGTGTGTCAAGAAACTAGTAACAGTGAATCTTATTAAACTTTTAACAGTTTCCTATGTCATTTTAGGGGATCATATACCTAACATTTGTCACTGTATTCAGAAACACCCTAAACACTTGTGCTTTTGTTTTTTTACTCGCTACTTTACCATCACTGAACATAAGGTGCTTTAGGGATAGCAGCTACTGCACTATGGCCCTTTTAAGTTTCACAGTTCCCGGCTCACTCATTCACTCCTGTCCTTGACCCTTCCCACCCCTCTCACCCAGAAAAGTGCTGGCCCTCTGGAGGATGCAGAACTCAACTTCGCACTCACTCTCAGCAAGGAGGTTCACCAAGAGGTCAGGGATCAATGGTCACCCAGATGCTGGGGTGAAACCGCTCCGTATCGCTCTGTTCTGCACATGGCAATGCTCAAATCAATGATCAATCTGCAATAAAGCCTAATAGATTTCAGTCTTTTAAATCAGTTTGAGCTGTTTAAACATTGAACGGCTACATCAGTGTAATCACAATATAGTGATAATACAGGGAGGCTCCTGCTTTTGCCACTGATGTAGCTGTTCAGTGCTTCTGCATGATGAAATGAACCATCTTGTTTTGAACAATTCTTTATAATTTCACTTGATTGTTTAAAATGAAAGTATGCTTTCAAACTGTTCAGCACTGTAATTCTGCAGGTCAGACATGTTTCACGTCAGGCCCTTGTGCTGTGCTCATTTGAATAATCTGATGATGCCTTTTGATTGGCAGGAAGAGCGACTACGCAGGGGAGATGACCTGAGGCTACAGATGGCCATTGAGGAGAGTAAAAGGGAGAAGACCAAACCTGAGGAGGTGTGTATATGTGAGAGAGGGAGTGGGCATGGAGTCTGTTAAATGAGTTCTCAAGCATGTGTGGTTTGTTTACCAGGGAGTGTCAAATGTGTGTCAGGTTAAAGGGTGTGTGCGCCTTCTCTGCACATTCAGTATATGAATAGGCTTACTGTAGTAATTATACATTTATGATAAGAGTACAGGTCCAGTTTAACAACCGCGTTATGTTCTGTGAAGCAGGTTGTTGACCGAAATGGACATTGAACAGAGATTACCATAGTCGCATAGTCTTTAATTGCTATTGTAATGCAAGTATAAAGGGTATTTTCATGAGAAAACTGCATGCTAACGATGCCGCCGAGATACCACTGAAAAGACAAGTGTTTAAAGAGCGAGTGAAGCGACTGATACTTTTGTTTGACAGAAGCCAAAAATGCATCGATACGCAGTAATATGAACAACACGGAAATTCAGCCAGATGAAACAGACTCCGTGAATGTGAACCAGTTTATATAGTTATACAGTGGTGCTTGAAAGTTTGTGAACCCTTTATATTTCTGCATAAATATGACCTAAAACATCAGATTTTTACACAAGTCCTAAAAGTAGAACCCAGTTAAACAAATGAGATAAAACTATTATACTTGGTCATTTATTTATTGAAAAAAAATGATCCAATATTACATATTAGTGAGTGGCAAAAGTATGTGAACCTCTAGGATTAGCAGTTAATTTGAAGGTGAAATTAGAGTCAGGTGTTTTCATTCAATGGGATGATAATCAGGTGTGAGTGGGCACCCTGTTTTATTTAAAGAACAGGGATCTATCAAAGTCTGCTCTTCACAACACGTTTGTGGAAGTGTATCATGGCACGAACAAAGGAGATTTCTGAGGACCTCAGAAAAAGCGTTGTTGATGCTCATCAGGCTGGAAAAGGTTACAAAACCATCTCTAAAGAGTTGCAGACAGATTGTGTACAAATGGAGGCAATTCAAGACCTTTGTTACCCTCCCCAGGAGTGGTCGACCAACAAAGATCAAAGAACAAGGCGTGTAATAGTTGTTGAGATAACAAAGGACAACAGGGTAACTTCTAAGCAACTGAAGGCCTCTCTCACATTGGCTAATGTTAATGTTCATGAGTCCACCATCAGAAGAACAACGATGTGCATGGCAGGGTTGTAAGGAGAAAGCCACTGCTCTCCAAATAGAACATTGTTCCTCATCTGCAGTTTGCTAAAGATCACATGGACAAGCCAGAAGGCTATTGGAAGAATGTTTTGTGGACGGATGAGACCAAAATAGAACTTTTTGGTTCAAAAGAAGAGCGTTATTGTTGGAAATAGGAAAACACTGGATTCCAGCATAAGAACCTTATCCCATCTGTGAAACATGGTGGTGGTAGTATCATGGTCTGGACCTGTTTTTCTGCATCTGGGCAGGACAGCTTGCCATCATTGATGGAACAATGAATTCTGAATTATATCAGAGAATTGTAAAGGAAAATATCAGGACATCTGTCCATGAACTGAATTTCAAGAGAAGGTGGGTCATGCAGCAAGACAACGACCCTAAGCACACAAGTGGTTCTACCAAAGAATGGTTAAAGAAGAATAAAGTTAATGTTTTGGAATGGCCAAGTCAAAGTCCTGACCTTGTTGTGGAAGGACCTGAAGCGAGCAGTTAATGTGAGGAAACCCACTGACATACCAGAGTTGAAGATGTTCTGTATGGAGGAATGGGCTAAAATTCCTCCAAGCCGGTGTGCAGGACTGATCAACAGTTACAGGAAACGTTTAGTTGCAGTTATTGCTGCATAGGGGGGGTCACACCAAATACAGAAAGCAAAGGTTAATATACTTTTGCCACTCACTAATATGTAATATTGGATCATTTTCCTGAATAAATAAATGATCAAGTATATTATTTTTGTTTCATTTGTTTAACTGGGTTCTCTTTATCTACTTTTAGGACTTGTGTGAAAATCTGATGATGTTTTAGCTCATATTTATGCAGAAGTGTAGAAAATTCTAAATGGTTCACAAACTTTCAAGCACCACTGTATAAGAGAGAATATACAGACAGAAGGACAAACACACACACAGTTATGAAAGACATGTTCAGGTTGTTACAAATAAGAAGTGGACAGTCATATATACACACACACACACACACACACACACACACACACACACGAGTAACTTGCACAGAAAGCATCTCTAAACACATCAACGGTGTTAGAACAGTCCATACGTGACCTAACAAGCAAGCGAGCTCAAGACTGGTAAGACAGTTACACACATAAATCAGACAGCGCACACACAAATCAGTCTTGTCAGATCCCATGAGAGAAACATGCTATCTGATCTGTGAAATCAAGCCCAAAAGAAAGGAATTGGCTAAACAAAAATGTATTTTTTCCAAATAAGCAACTACACTTTAGAAACAAGCCCCAAACACCTGCAACCCTCAACTACCAGTACTTGTAAGCAACTTTATTAATGTCAAGCCACCTAAAATAAGCAGACCTGGCAACTGTGGCACAAATGACGGATTTTCGCTCTTAAACTCCCACTGCTGCTCGTGGACCTGGAGTGCACCTCTTCTAGTGTTTGCGCACTCATTTTTATCATTAGTCATGCACTTTTAGGTAGAACACTAGCTTGGCACTCGGTGCGCTGGCGCAGTAGTCTGTCCTACCTGGATACATGATGCAGTGAATATGTGAACTCTTAAGGCATGTTTTTGGCTTTGACTTTTTGTTTTTGCAAAGTCTGTGACACTCTCTGTAATGTCAGCTCACACATCGTGAAAACAACAATTAGGATCTTAGATGATGCATATCGCACACCCCTGGTAAAGCTCTGCATTATACCTTCATCCAGTATTTTTGTACAGTGTTCTTCAGGCCGTTTCACTTTTTTCACATTTTATGTTGTGGCCTTGTTCTAAAATTAAAAAAAAAATCTATTTTTTTTCCCCCATCATTCTGTACTCAATACCCATAATGACAAAGTGAAAACAACATTTTAGAGGTGTTGGCAAATTTATTACAAAGATACTAGGACACTTTAGCTCTGGGTGTCTCCCATGTCTGTTTGATCATCTTTGAGATGTTTCTACCCCTTGTTTGGAGTCCACCTGTGGTAAGTTCAGTTGATTGGACATGATTTGGAAAGACACACAGCTGCCTATATAAGGTCTCACAGCTAACAATACATATCAGAGCAAACACCAAGCCATGGGGATGAAAGATCTGCCTGTAGAGCTCAGAGACAGGATTGTGTGGAGGCACAGATCTGGAGAAGGCTACAGAAATGTTCTGCTGCACTGAAAGTTTCCAAGAGCTCAGTGATCATCATATTTCTTAAATGGAAGAATTATAGAACAACCAGGACTCTTCCTAGAGCCAGCTGACCAGCCAAACGCAGTAATCAGGGGATAACGGTCTTGGTAAGAGAGGTGACCAAAAACCCAATGGTCACTCTGGCTGAGCTCCAAAAATCCTGTATGCAGATGGGAGAAAGTTCCAGAAGGTCAACAATCACTGCAGCACTCCACCAATCTTTACTTTATTGCAGAGTGGCCAGACAGAAACCTCTCCTCGCCTGGAGTTTGCAAAAAAGTACCCAAACACTCCAGACGGGCTTTCATGTGTCTCCAAACCCCTTGTCTCTGAGCTCTACAGGCAGTTCTTTTCTCCCCATGGCTTGGTATTTGTTCTGATATATGAAAAAGTGAAAGCGTCTGAAGACTTCCCGTATTCAGTGTGTTTCAACATCTTCCTCTTTCTCAGTCCCAGTCCTCTCTGATGGAGCTGAGTGCAGCAGACCCATGGGGAGCTCCAGCACCTCCAGACTCCACTGGTCCCTCTCCTCCCCTGTCTGTGAGGCCTGCTCCTGATGCAGGACCCTGGGGGCAAAGTGATCCTTGGGGTAAAGCCTCCCCCGCTTCACCCCCAAGTTCTGATCCCTGGGGTGGTGGTCAAACATCAGTGACCCCTCCTCCTGACCCATGGGGTGACTCGTCCAAAGTAAACTCTGACCCTTGGGCATCCATAGGTAAGTGTAAAGTTTACATTTGAGATTAAATTGATTTTCCATTGATTTGTCTGTTGCATTTTATGCACCTTTATACGTGCCTTTTGATTACTGTTATCAGTGTTCTAAGGATAATTGCTTAAGAAGTAGTTGACATGGTCAGTAGTACATATGAATGTAATGATGCATCATGACACGATATAAAGTGATGCAAAGATGTGTCGATGTGTGATTTTTAAAGTGCACTCTGTATGGAGTGAGATCACCATCTTTAATACGAGAGCGCAAAATCACTTTAAATCGAGCGAAAATAAGAACTGTACGATTCCAAAGCTGCAGCGCGTTTCAGTTCTGTGCGTGTTTCGTAGATAAAACACGGAAATACGTCAGAGGTCAAGGCTTGGTAGATGATTACTAGATTGCTATAGGAAATCGGCAGGAACGAATAATATAGAGATTAATATAAAATGCAGATTTAAAGTGATTTTGCACTTTCGTTATTTGATTTTGCGCTCTCGTATTTAAGATGGTGATCTTACTCCATAATTCTGTATATTATTCCATCGGCTGCAGTTACATTGTTTGAACACCAGCGGTCACTATCAGTTTAACCCGTCATACCAACCAGGCACTACTCTGGTCGCTACTCTGACTTTGCATTTCCTTGGCAGTCACATGCATAAACCATTAATAACCTGTGTAGATCCTTATGACTCATACAAGCCTTGTTTGACAGCACATAGTTTTGGGGGGTGGGAATGCAAAGATGAGACTGGCATATCTGGTGGAACTATGCCATAAGGAAGCACCACAAAGAATATGCTGAAAGCCTTAAAACATGGGGAATTCACCCGGATGCAACAGTGGTGACAAAGATACTTGAGCTCCATATTTGAAAACAACTATGCATTGGAAAGACATTGCTTGCTGTTGTTTATGTAGCCAAGGAGGGGGAAACCCAACCCCAAACTTGTCATATGCCAAACCCCCTTGACCACTTTACTTTTGGGGCATGTCCTTGTCTGAAGATTTCTCCCATGGTGTTTGGTATCTTTAAGAAGCGTCAGGTTTGTGTTTATATTGGGCATCAATGCACAAACCCGATGCTTCTTAAAAATACCAAACACCATGGGAGAAATCTTCAGACAAGGACATGCCCCAAAAGTGCAGAAGTTTTTAACCAAAACAAGACTGACAAAACACATTTTACCATCTGCACTGCACATACTCTAATGAAATCTGAAACCTGACTAATGCCTTTCCTGCCATGAATTGATGTAACCTTGTGTGTGTCGCAGAAATGGCCCCTGATGCCGATAGCGACATTAAATAAACCAAATAAACAAACATAGCCAAGGATATGATATTCAGGAAAACAGTAAAAAAAAAAAACACCTAGCTTTAACAAATACTTGTTTTTAGGGGGTTTTTTTTAACAGTTTCTCGCATGTACACAGATTGCAGAAATTATTAAATCCAAAATGATGAACAGCTGTACTTCAGAACTATATTTAATTGCATTTTATTGTTATTATGATATAAGAAAAATGCCCAGTATTTTGTTTTGCGAACAGAGTATCATGAATTGAACAGAATAGTGAGTTGAGCAAATCATTAATGCCATAATATCACACATTTCGATTACTTTTTTAAATTACTGATTTAGAATACATTGTTCTCACAAGACTGCAACCCACCATTGTCGATAACCATTACACCTGATGCACAACTGTACAAGAGAACATGTACTTTCATTCACAGCACTTGGCAGATACCCTTATCCAGACCGACTTACAACTGATACAATCTTCTTTTCCAAGCCGATTTGGGAAAAGGGTCTTGCTGAAGGACCCAACAGTGAACGCTTGGTAGAGGTGGGATTATAACCCTGGACCTTGTGATCCACAGTCCAGTACCTTAACCGCTGTCCCACCACAGCCTACAGTACTTGATAATTTGTAGTTTAGGAAAGTGATGCATTAAAGATCTTGTAAGCAGTTTAGTGCTTCATTGAATAGTACATATTTGAAACTGGCCAAATAAAGTTTTACTGTACAGTGGATAACTTAAATATAGAACCCTTGTGAGCACTTGCTAGATGAGCTTTGCATCTCTGGGAAGCGCAGCTGAAGGAGTGGGGTTGAATCTTCCCTGAAGAACTTTTAACTGCTTATAGCTAGATTGGCGAACCTGCAAAAGATTTAAACAGTTTTTGATTTAAACAGTTGTATGATATATAAAATGAAGTATAATTTTTAATTATACGTTTTTAAGAACGTATCAGATATTTGAAAAACTAAGAAGTGTTTTCAAACTAAGCTATTGTAGTTAACTGGACACTGAATTAAGGTTAGTAAGAAAGTTTGGGTAAGTGAAATAATACCTCCTGCCTGAATCTGATGCTAGCACGATGTACCAAACACTGCACGAGGTGAGTGTGTGATGGCTGCGTTAAGATTTAAAACTTGCACTTGTTGGCGACATGCACCTCATGTGACTGAGAGTAAAGAGCCAGTTGCTGAAAATAGCACTTCCTGTGGTCCTGGGTTCAAACACCAGCCTGGGCTTGCAATCGGTGAACTTCTCATGATAAAATCAGTTTGTAGGAACAGTGGTGTGTTAGTGATTAAGATATTGCACCAATGAAAGAAAGGATGAGGGTTCAGAACAGCCAAGTTTCCACTGTTGGGACTCCAAGACCCTTAACCCTCAGTTGCTTGGATTGTACCTTTTATGATTTGAACCAGTTGTGTATTGCTTTGGCTAGGAGTGTCTGCTAAATGCTGTAAATGTATTTAAATGTAAAACTTAAGAAGCAGTCTTAGGGTGGCAAATACATAAAGAAAAGTTTGAGTTTACTTTTTATTGAGCTGCTTTGAAAACATCCACTAAAACTGCAAGGATATTTGCCAGAACACACAATACTAAAGCTTTCAGAAATAAAAGATCCTTAATGGGTGAGTTGAGCAGTTAAACAGACTAAGCAATAATTAATTTTCGAGTGAGTGTACTTGATGTCCACTGTCAAAGAATACAAAGCATATATAATATAAAGCATCAAAGAATACTTTTGTAGCTCGTTGTATTTCAACTAAAAGGTAAGTACTGTCATCCTCCATGTCTTGCTGTTCCTCCATGGATGTGAGTGGGCTTTGACATCTGATCCTTTTGTTTATCCTCAGCTGTGACCCCTCCTAGTTTGGACCCCTGGGCTGCAACCTCAGCTACACTCCCAGGGTCGTCTGGCCCCTGGGCTGGAAATGGGGTTGCCCCTGCCAATGACACTCTGAATACCGACCCCTGGAGCAGCACTAAACACACTAATGGCACAGGTACACACTCCAGTGCGTAACCAATACGTAACCAGGTCAGTCAGTTTGGTCTGCGTTTGAAAGCTAAGCTCGTATGTTCATGCAAGTTTGCTGGATGAAGGTCATATTTGTGTCGAATTATAGAAATGCTAAATGGTTCACAAACTTTCAAGCACCACTCTACACCCCATTAGTCTGACTGGTTCATAGCTAAAAGTGAGTCACAAGAAATACCTAGATTCCTGGACAATCTGAAATATCTCTGTCTTGAGCATTGCTCTTATATTAATTGCTCAGTATTCTGCAGTCTCCTCAAGCCTTATGAGTGAAGACTCTTGGCTGTTATTTTCGTAGAGAGATTCCGCAGATAGCGTTGAGAAAACATGACTTGGACAAAATGACAGAGTGGTGAAATGGGTTTTCACGTATGATATGGTAAAAAGACGTTTGGCAGAGGGAGTCACTGAACTAGGAAAACCAAGTTGTGTATTGGGAAATATACAGTGCTGTGCAAAAATATTATGCCTCCATTAGATGTTCCATTTTAGCAATGGTATACTATGACCATATGTGACATATTGTTGATTAGATGCACAATTGGACCCAGGAATTTCAAACTTGGCTTTTTTTTTTCATACTTTTTTCCACTGATCCTCATCCAATCTTTGTGAGCTTTAGCATATCTAAGCCTTGTCACCCTGCTCCACCCTGTTTCTTGGCTGCTACCCTTCCAAAAAGACCATTCCTGATCGAGCTTCTTCAGAGTGTAGAAGGGTCAACTTGGCATCCTGATGAAGCTGCCAGATGCTGCTATTTATACTGCTATTTATACAAATTTCCTGGTTGTATTCTAGTGAATGACCATTATACCAATATACCATTGCTAAAACAACTTTTTATAGAATCTGATGGTGGCCTAAGACTTTTGCACAGTAACATTAGGCGTACGACTCATTTTTTTTGACAAGGGAGCTAATTATAAAATGGGTTAATGACTATTTCTTATACCTACCCTTGGCTAATGTGAAACAAGGGGCATATTTGGCGTCACAAATAATGTAATATAGAAAACCATGTTAGTAGAGGCTTGAATCCTAGTCATCCATGTCAACCCGCTTTTACCTTCTTGACTGCTCAGTATGTGGAATGCAGCATTAATCAATTATTGAGGAACCTGTCTCTCTCTTGCTCATCCTCTCATCGCCTGTGTTGTAGGAGATTCAGACAGAAGAAGCTCCATAGTAACAGGCAGTGATGCAGGCGGAGGAGGAAGCACAGGCTCTCCAGTGCCATTTGACCTCTCATCACTTGGCACGTCGTTGCCCGTACGGAAAACGCCCGAGTCATTCTTGGGGCCCAACGCTGCACTGGTGGATCTGGACTCTCTAGTATCGTCAAAGCCCAAACCCAGACAGACGCCACCCACCATGGCCTCGTCACACAATCCTTTTCTACAGACGCAGAGTAGGCACCAATTGAGATGTTTGTGATTGTGTACTCATGACAGTTTGGCCAGGCTTCAGTCACTCGCAAAATCATATGTCACAAATTGCACAGTGGTACCTCGGTTCTCGACCACCTCGGAATTCGTCAAATTCGGTTCTGTATGCATTTTGAATAGAAAAATTTGTGTCGGTTCTCGTCATATGCTCGATACTCTGCGCACTTGTTTAAACTTGTATGATTCGAGCCACGTGACTCATTTCAGCCGAAACTCGATTCATGCTTCAGTACAAAGTGATTCAGATTCACAATAGCCCTCAGGGATTTTTTATTGTTACATCTACAGTACTTCATTCTTAGTGCAAATACATCTCCATGGATCTTAAAAAGGGTAGTTTATAAGAGCCAACCAAAAGGAAAACATGAACTGAATGCTCCAGAACACAGGCTGCAATTTGCTTAGCAGCTATGCTAGCTCCCGGCATTCACCAATAGAGTAAGTGTTTTGCTTTTACTTTTCACTTCACACACAACTCCAGCAAATTGAGATTTTTCTACACTTTATTATAAAATAAGCTTTGTGTTAATGATTTTGGCCAACTGTAGGTTAATGTAAGTGTTAAACATTACCTTACGTATTGTTACATGTCATAGTGTCCTTTCCATATCTCCGCTATGATACAGTGTAGATGGCTCTACCCAACACTCATTAAACTCTGCAGTTCATGGTACATTTAACTTATTATGGATTTGTCTGAATATATCCTCATCGTCCATCAGGGAGCACCTGTACAATACTCCATTTATGCATATAATGACTATACAGTGTGAATTTTCTGGGGGTCTGGAATGGATTCATTCAATTTACATTATTCCTTATGGGAAAAATGTTCTCAGTACTCGTTTTCGGTTCTCGACAAACCTCCTGGAGCGAATTAACAACAAGAACCGAGGTACCACTGGAGTTTCAAATTGTGGAAGCTTACCTGCGGTACAGATTCCTCATGTTTGACTCTTTCACCTCTTTTTCTTAGGTCCGTCCCCTGTAATGGGTATGGCTGCTACTCCAGGCAGCACCATTTCAAGCAGGGGGGTGTCACCAACACCGCCGCCTTCTTCAAACCCGTTCGGCGTGACTCCAATGGCCTCCATTTCTCCCCAGCCTTCCTCGCTTGGTCTAAACCAACTACGTACCAGTCCTGTCCCTCCAAACCCTATGCTTGGTCCCATTCCTACACTCGGTATGGTTCAGCCTGGAATGGGCATGCCAGGAATGGTAGGCCCCATGGTGACTCCCGGTATGGGCATGGGAATGGTACAGTCCAGTCCAATGGGAATGGCTTTTAGTGGAATTTCGCCCATGGCTCCAGCGGGAAACTCCATGCTAATTGGCTCAGGTGGAGTTGCTCAGCCCACGCTTGCTCTGGGTGGGCCATCTCCAGTGGGCGGAGCGAAGGGTGCTGGGGGATCAGTGGTAGGAGGCGCAGCTACTGGTGCAAGTACCAATCCATTTCTTCTCTGAGCGCGTTTCATTGATCCACTTCTGACCCTTTCCACTTCGGAAATGTGCCCTGTTAACACAGTCTGTGTGCAACTGGGAAAAAAGTGCACATCACCACATGAAAGCATTGACTATTTTTTTGCATTCAATTTTGCTTTACAGAGTAAATGAGAAGTAGTGGGAGTGGAAGTGTTTGTTTTTTTTTTGTTTTGTTTTTTTCTTTCCATTTTATTTTAGATATTTTTGTTTTGTGGGACTGACTCGAGCGTTTTTGAATGAAATGGGACATTCAGTGAATGTGGCCAAGAAAAATGTATTAATGTTTTACTGAAGCTGAAGTATATGGAGTATGAAGACTGAGGACAAAAGAGCAGTCAGGGAAATTAGCCACTAATTAACTGATAATTCTATCATCCAGGGAAGAAAAAGTACCAGTTGGAAGGTGCATGAAGGAGTGCTGCAATTCCCACTGCTTTGGACTAAGCTCACTTTTTCATTTCAGCTTCAACTCAGACAGAATCTTTCAACAGGTATATTACTTTTAATTTAATGTGTAATATTTTTCTAATTTATTGTCCATTTTTTCTGATTCCTGGGAACAGATAAAGCAAGGAAAGTACACACTGAAATACAGCCACTGAATGAGACTGCTTTAGCGCTCTCTACCATATGACATTTCAGGTCTGAATGATTAGGCTGTTCTTCTACATTTCTGATTTGATTCAGGAAGGTTGGATCTGTGTGTGTCAGAGTGTACGTGTCCAGTCTTTCCATGTTGTGCTTACCACAAACCTCACTTGTCAGGTCAGGGATTTCTATCTGCATTGCATTGACATTTTCGGTCCTTGCGTATGAAGGCATCCGTAATTAGTGTTAATGTCCTATTTTTTTTTTTTCTCCCAGTTTCCCTCACATTTTGTTGTGATTCAAAGCATTAGTTTGAACCGTAGAATGGGACACAAGGTTCTGTCTTCACATTTCACTACCCATTCTTATTTCTGGTCTTTCAGGAAAAAAAATGATTGGGTGAACTTTAAATGCTTCTATTGTGAAATGCAATATTTAACCGTTTAAATTATACTAATTGGGGACTGAATAACAATTATTGCTGTTATTCATAATTTTCTTTTCATGATTTTGTATATGAAAATATTTCTCTTATTGGGAAAGCTCAAACTGCGATGTGCACTGAGTTTTGGAATAAAATTGGAGGAGGTAAAGAATCAAAAGAAATTTAAGAAATAAAAAAATGTCACAAAATGGAATACTAAACGTCTTTGGGTTTTCTCAGCTTCTCTGTGTGTGCTTTAAAGTGCTAGTTCGGCCAAAGTACAGTACTGTTTAAAAGTCCATTAGGCTAGATAGACCATGTTTTTAGCAATGGTATAAGTATTTGTCAGTAGAATACAACCAGAAAATACAAGAAATTTGTATGCAGTAAGAAAATAATAAAAATAAATAAACAGCTTCTGTAGGCTACAGTGGCAATATTTAATGTGACCTCCCCTTACACTTGAGCAAATGCAGCATGTGGCGGCTTCAACAGGATGCCAAGTTGACCCTTCTGAATAAGCTTGATCAGGAATTTTCTTTTTGGGAAAAGGTAGCAGCCAAGAAACCACTTTTTCGAAAAGGCTAAAGTATGCTAAATCTGACAAGAATTGGAATGAAGATGAGTGGAAAAGAGTATTGAATCCAAGTTTAAAATTCTTGGGTCCAGTCATCGACAGTATGTTATATATGGTCATTATACCATTGCTAAAACAACAAAACTAATGTTGGATTAAGGGTTTTGCACAGTACTAGATATGCACTATGTTTGATGTCCAAAAATGTTGTTTTGCTCTGCGCTAATAGCATTTAACAGATACCCGGTTCCATGGCAACTTGCAGCAGAGAGATGATACAGTCCGAGCAACTTGAATGTTTGTAGTTAACATGTACAGAAAGCTCATCACTACCAGTTTAATATTTCATGGTGTCTGTCTTATCATCATACACTCAACTTTATAATACTTTCATAAAGGCAGAATAAGTTGGTAACAAAAAAAATATGCTCAGGTGGAAGTGGGCATAAACCCAATCTATCTTTAACAGGTCGAGTGACCAGCTGTTGAGCTCTCATTCGTATTAGCTGAGTTGTAACCTTTGGGCTTTGTAAGTGCACTCGAGTTATGAGCTCTGCACAGACTAAATGTCGTATGAAAAAAAACTAAAATTGTGCAAACTTTAGATTCAAATACAGACTGAGATTTAAATGATGTTTACTTTTGACATGCTGCCAAACTCTCCTTTCATACTGATTTTTAAAAGTCATGACCGATCTAGTTTTACAGTAGGGCAAAAAAAGTATTTAGACAGCCACTGATCTTGCAAGTTCTCCTACTTTTAGAAAGATGAGAGAGGTCTGTATTTAACCATAATACACTTCAACTATGAGAGACAAAATGGGGAAAAAGAAATCACATTGTAGGATTTTAAAGATGTAATTGTAAATCATGGTGGAATAAGTATTTGTCCACCCACAAACAACAAGATTTTCTGGCTCTCACAGACCTGTAACAACTTCTTTAAGAAGCTCTTCTGTCCTCCACTCGTTACCTGTATTAATGGCACCTGTTTGACCTCGTTATCTGTATAAAATACACTGTCCTCGACTCCAAACTCACCATGGCCAAGAAAAAGAGCTGTTTGAAGGACACCAGGAAGACATTTGTAGACCTGGCACCAGTTGGGAAGAGTTATCTACATAGGCAAGCATGTTGGTGTGAATAAATCAACCTGTGGGAGCAATTATAAGAATGGAAGACAAACAAGACCATTGATAATCTTCTCCCTTGATCTGGGCTTCCCACACAAGATCTCATCAAGGGGGTCAAATGATCATGAAATGTGAGCAAAAGTGGCCAGAACTACACGGAGGGAGCCTGATGAATGACCTGCAGAGAGCAGGAGCCAAGTTAACAAAGCTTACCATAGTAAACGCACTATGCCGAGAGGACTCGGTATTCTGCAGTGCCAGGCGTGTCCCCCTGCTTAAGCCAGACATGTCGTCAGGCCCGTCTGAAGTTTGCCAGAGATCACATGGATGATCCAGAGAGGATTGGGAAATATCATGTGGTCAGATGAAACCAAAATCGAACTTTTGGTACAAGCTCAACGGAGGAAGAAGAATCGAGTTGCATTCCAAGACACCCATACCTACTGTGAAGCATTGGGGGTTGAAACATCATGCTTTGGGTGCTGTTTTTTCTGGCAAAGGGACAGGACGAGATCCTTGTTTACGGGAAGAATTAACGAGGCCATGTTATCGTGAGATTTTAAGCCAAAACCTCCTCCTTAAAAACCAGTAGGAGGCATTGAAGATAGAAACTGGCTGGGTCCTTCCACATGACAATGATCCCCAAACACACCACTCAGGTAAGGTCCTGGAGGTGCCTAGCCAGTCTCCAGACCTCAACCCCATAGAAAATTTGTGGAGGGAGTTGAGAGTCCGTGTTAGCCAGCGACAGCCTCAAAACATCACTGCTCTAGAGGAGATCTGCATGGAGGAATGGGCCAAAATACCAGCTACAGTGTGTGCAAACCTGGTGAAGACTTACAGGAAACGTTTGACCTCTGTCATTGCCAACAAAGTTTATGTTATAAAGTATTGAGTTGAACTTTTGTTATTGACCAAATACTTATTTTCCACCATAATTTACAAGTAAATTATTTAAAATCCTACAATGTGATTTCCTGAATTTCTTTTCTCATTTTGTCTCTCATAGTTGGTGTACCTATGATGTTTTCATATTGTGTTTTAATTAATATTATTGCTTAAAAATAAAACCTTGCATTCAAAGTATCTGACCTACTATGTGACTATGGTAATGTCCAGTCAGCATCCATTTTAGTTTCTGTCCTGTTTCTCATGACGTGAAATGGCGCATACCTCTACTACAACTTTCATCTATGCTTTTATTCAAGTGAAGCCTAATGTACTGATTTCTTTAGCAAAATCAGAAACTTTATGGCAGAAGCAAGTTAAGCAACTAAATCTAGAAAAAAAATGACAAACCAGTGAATTGTTTTCAAACATGTTATTCAGTCAAAATTACATTTACGGAGCCCATCACCTACTCAAGAGAACAGGTCATCATACACTCACTGAGCTTGACTGATATATCATAGCATACCATACATAAAACCTCAAGTGCAATCAAATATACTAAAGAAACATCAGTGTTGGCTATCTAAGCTGTAAAGCCTACATTTGCATTATGTTAACTTGGCTGGTGCATAAAAGCTAAATCTCTGTAAGAGTTAATATCATTTTTCTCGTATTCAGTATCAACAGAACGATACAGAGTAGAACCTTCTAGATTTCTGTTCATTCTCAATTCTTAGACAACATTTTCTGTGCTAAGTGTTTTACTTGAAGTGTTAAGTTCTGATGGTTGGGCAGAACAAAGAAAATATAATACATTCTGCAATGTAGCCAATCCAAGTTCAAGTACAATTATTCATTTTCACTGAGGAAAGGAAGAAACTATTAGTATTCAGAGAAACCTAGAATGTATTGTATGTCATGCACTAATGGCCAAAAGGCACTGGTGGCCAAAACACCACCAGGTTTTTCTTTTCTTTTTTTAATATTTCAGCAGACAGCAGTACTTTCCAGGGAACATTCTGAAAGATAGGGCTGGGCGGTATACCAGTGTTAATTTCCCGTACGATATGCATTTTTCATATACCTCCAGGCAGCAAATTCTATATTATTTTCCACAAAAAACAGAAATGGATTATAAAGCAAGAGATCAGAGATGCAAAGAAGAACCACATTATGATCTCTGGAGGCTGATTCAGAGCATTTATTCACCCACTGATTTCAGGGTGTGTCTTACCCGAGCAAAAATACAAGGTACCTCTGTCTTTTAAGCTGTTTAAATTTTACAGCTGTTTCATGCATTCTGATTTACGTAATCTTGTGGGGCGCAGTAAACCTTACAGTAATTAAAGTCTTCATTACATAAATATATAAAACGGATTCGGCTGGTTTTAGTGTGATCGGCTTCAGGCGGTCTCATGTAACCGATTCTGTGCCGGCCAACCACATAAACAGCACAGTGCTTTTACTAACTTCAATTCATAATTCAGTTTAGGTTAGTTCATAATTGAAAGTTTCAGGCACTCGATGGTTTATTTGAGAGTTTGTTTGTTGACATGATAAGAAGGAAGCATTATATGTTTCGGCTGCATTATATGTTTTGAGTGCTACTTAGCTAGTCAACTAGATAGTCTCCCTAAATACCGCATTACTGATTGATGGACTAGGGACACTACTAAGGGCTTTGTTATCAATTTTGAACACAACCATGTCTCCGGCATGTAAACTTTTACAGCATGCTGCTTGTATTACATACACGGGGAGAAAATAAGCCGTGAAGGATCAGCTCGTTTAGGATAAGATGTTTAAAACAGCATCACCGCACTAAATAGGCAGTTAGACAAAAAAGTCAAAGAGGCTAAAGCTAGCAACAGCGCAGAGTCAGGCACAAGCCAGCAGCCCCTGCTATCTTTTTTAAATGGAGCATTTGGTGAATCTCTAATAAATAAACAAACAAATGCACACATCTTCTTGTGTGTGTGTGTGTGTGTGTGTGTGTGTGTATATATATATATACACACACACAGACACACACACACACACACAAGAAGATGTGTGCATTTGTTTGTTTATTTATTAGAGATTCACCAAATGCTCCATTTAAAAAAAAGACAGCAGGGCGTTTGTTTGTTTTGTTTTTTTTCAGAACATCAAACCAATTTTAAATATTAGTCACAGTAAACACAAAATGCAGTTTTTTAAATGAAGGTGTTTATTATTACGGGAGAAAAAAAATCCAAACCACATGGCCCTGTGTGAAAAAGTGATTGCCCCCTAAACCTAATAACTGTTTGGGCCACCCTTAGCAGCAACAACTGCAACCCAAGCATTTGTGATAACTTGCAATGAGTCTTTTACAGCATTGTGGAGGAACCGTCTTTGTAGAATTGTTGTAATTCAGCCATATGGAGGGTGTTCAGGCATGAACGGCCTTTTTTAACATCATGCTACAGCATCTCAATAGGATTCAGGTCAGGACTTTCCTCACTTTTTTCACACAGGGCCATGTAGGGTTTGGATTTTTTTTTTTTTTTTTTCCCCTTGATAATAAACACCTTCATTTAAAAACTGCATTTTTGTGTTTACTTGCGTTGTCTTTCACTAAAAGTTAAATTGGTTTGATGGTTCCCGAAACAGTTAACTTGACAACATCCAAACCTCCAAAAATAGGAAATCAGGAGGACACTTTTTGGCCATACCGCCCAGCCCCTAAGACAAACATGAGTAGTAAAAACTGAAAGTGGCTAAATGTAAATTATTATTTATTTTAGATATTACTATCAAACAATTTATCAAAATGGAGCTACACTTTCTTGGGCAGTATTTGAATAATGGTGCACTGCATCTTGTAGAACAATGCTATCATTGTATTGAGAAAAAGGCACCCTGAACCAAATGGCTACCATTTTGCAGCCCCGTACCCTTTGGTCTAACCCTAATTGGTCAGGGGTTCATCCTGTAGCAAGAGAGTGAGTGTGTTTACATGCACTCAAAAATTTTCAGAGCATGTATACACTTACTCTGATTTCAGTCAAGTTTTCTCAGTCTGTGCATGCATGCAAACATAACTGGATAGAGCATAAAGCTGTTGGGGAAGCGACTAGCATAATCAAACACCAGCTTATTATAAGAAACTTTTTTTTTTTTTTTTTTTTGGGCAATGTTCCCATAGACATGGTTGCTTATTTCTCTTGCGAGATTTGGCAACCTGTGAAATGGCGACCAAACACATTTGAGGAAAACGCAGTATATGCTCGAGGACATGAATTTATTTATTTAATGATTAAAGTTTGAAGTTTACGTCACATCCTAATCATTCTGTGAGATTATTGGCCAAATCATGTAAACCCAGACCCTCCCCTTTATCTGATTACCCAAGTGCTCGTATTGATTGGATTACTGACAAAATCAGATTTTCTTGATTCCATGATTTCTTTATCTCCAAATCCTTATCTATTAATTGTTTTTTTTTCCCTGTGAAAACGTACATTGAGGCATTAAATTGTAAATATAATTTAAAACTGCAAAAACAAGTGTGCTAACTTTCGACTGCTAGTGTATAAGGTTTTCGATATACTTGGAGATCACGGTTATTCTCAATTAAAGGTGCATAAATGCACCCAACAAGACTGAACATAGCATTGTTGGCAGATTAGCGATGGAATGTGGCATTGTGTCAAACACGTGTTATATCAATATTAGGTCTTCAAGTTCCAAGCAGCAAAATATATCTCTTTATATTGTTCCGCAGGTCCATGTGAGTCGTGAAATTTTTAGATGATCAGTGAATCCCAATCAAAATCGTCCTGGATCTCTTCACTGTTGCTGTGAAGATTCTTCAACGGGGGTCGACTCCGAGGTGTTAAGGCTTGTGTTTGGGTAGCTGCAGGGAACAATAGGAATAGGAAACATGACAAGACAGATGTCAAACCCTCATTGTGAAGCTAAATGTGAAACAATAAATACATACACTTAGATCTGTCCTAATATGATTTTTCATAGACAAATGATTGGCAGGGGCTCTCAGGCAGTCTAATGCTTCCCTCATCAGTTCCAGTCCTCATATACCGTTACTCAGAGCACATCAGAGTGTTTGACTAATCATGCTATGCCTACAAACTTTTCCCTTGAAGGCACAAAGAACCTACAAGTGACTGTTTACAGAGTACAGTGGAGCAATAATAAAGTTTTTAGTCAGCCACTGATTGTGCAAGTTCTCCTACTTAGAAAGACGAGAGAGGTCCTGTAATTTTTCATCATAGGTACACTTCAATTATGAGAGACAAAATGAGAAAAACAATCCAGGAATCGGCGCCTGTTTGACCTCGTTATCTGTATAAAAACACCTGTCCACAGCCTCAACCATGGCCAAGACCAAAGAGCTGTTGAAGGACACCAGGAAGAAAATTGTCGACCTGCACCAGGCTGCGGGAAGGAGTGAATCTACAATAGGCAAGCAGGTTGGTGTGAATAAATAAACTGTGGAGCAATTGTAAGAAAATGAAAGACATACAAGACCACTGATAATCTCCCTCGATCCTTGGGGCTCCACGCAAGATCTCATCCCGTGGGGTGCCAATGATCATGAGAACGGTGAGGAAAAATCTCAGAACTACAAGGAGGGACCTGATGAATGACCTGCAGAGAGTTGGGACCAAAGTAACAAAGGCTACCACCAGTAACGCACTACGCCGAGAGGGACTCAGATCCTGCATACTGTGAAGCATGGGGGTGGAAACATGATGCTTTGGGACTGGTTTTTCTGCAAAGGGGACAGGAACGACTGATCCGTGTTAAGGGGCCAGAATGAACGGGGGGCCATGTATCGTGAGATTTTAAACCAAAACCTCCTTCCATCAGTGAGGGCATTGAAGATGGAAGGTGGCTGGTGTCTTCCAGCCTGACAATGATCCCAAACACACCACTCGGGCAACGAAGGAGGGGCTCCGTAAAAAGCATTTCAACGTCCGGGAGTGGCCTAGCCAGTCTCCAGACCTCAACCCCACAGAAAATTTGTGGAGGGAGTTGAAAGTCCATATTGCCCCAAAACATCACTGCTCTAGAGGAGATCTGCATGAAGGAATGGGCCAAAATACCAGCTACAGTGTGTGCCAACCTGGTGAAGACTTAGAGGAAACGTTTGACCTCTGTCATTGCCAACAAAGGTTATGTTACAAAGCATTGAGTTGAACTTTTGTTATTGACCAAATACTTATTTTCCACCATGATTTACAATTAAATTCCTTAAAAATCCTACAATGTGATTTCCTGGATTTTTTTTCCTGATTTTGTCTCTCAAGGTTGAAGTGTACCTATGGTGAAAATTACAGACTTCTCTCATTTTTCTAAGTCGGAGAACTTGCACAATCATTGGCTGACTAAATACTTTTTTGCCCCACTCTATATGCATATTCTCTACAGTATTATATTCAATATTTTACATATATTTATCAGTGGCGTGCAGTCAGGCCCTTCTAACCCTTCAGAGAAGGGGCAATAGGGGTGTACCTAAAATATTATATAGATATTTATTTAATAAATAAAGTCAAATAAAAAACATAAACAATTCAAAACGCTGCAGCACGCATATCTGACAGAGTACTACTAACCATTCAAAAAGCTGCTCATTAGAATGGCTCCTGTCTATGTACGTGTGGCCCTTTGATGATATTTTGAAGGGTTCAGTAATGCGAGTCTATTAATAAACATACAAGATATCTGACCAATCAGATTTCTGATTTCCAACACAGGGGCTGTCCCATACCGGTATAACCCCTTCCCAGTATACTGAAGTAGGTGCTATGCAGTTTGACGTTCATAAACAAGTGTCCCTGTCTAGGCGCATATGTATACACATATACACACTGAAACGCATAACAAAATGGAATCAGTTCATGTTGAGGAGAAACAAATTCAGTATTAGTTTTTTGTTGTTATGACAGCCTGAATTCTCTTGAAGCTTGTTCCAAAAAATCCAACCTTTAAATCCCTCATCAGTAAATTATGTTTTTTAACAAAACCATGTGCCACAATTATTGGTACACCTAGAAATTCTTAGAAACCAAATGTAATTGAAATATATTACCATGTATATTTGAATTGAAGTTTATGAGAATGTCTAGCAACCTTCAAGCAACAACTCTGACCGGAACTGTGTTCTGGGGTCAAGTGAAATGAAAATCACAAACCTGAAACCTGATTCAGCTTTATGACATCATGAAATATCAGGACATTTTAAATCAAAATCTGTCTGCCTCTGGCCAGAAACAAAAAATGGGCAGGGCAATGAACCCATACACATGTTGAGATCAACACAAATGATTTACTAAACAAAATCAAGCTTCTTCATAGACATCTCATTCCCTTGCTTTAATACCACAGAAAGCTGGAGAGGACCTACCACCCTGGGTGACTTCTAGAGATCCTTCTCTGTATTCTCCAACCTTCTAAGATGTTACAGGACAAGACTAAGTGCTGTTTTATTGGCAAAGGAAGGTTGTACAAAATATTAAATGCCGGGGTGCCAATAATAGTGAGACGTGACTGTTAAAAATAATTTTCTTCTTGCGGGATTTAGTTTTTTCCTCAGACTACAAATTTACTTTCAGTTAAAGGTTGGATTTTTTTTTCAGTTTTTCCACATCTTTAGCAAGGATTCCAATAATTGTCATACTAAGTGTGGTCATATTCATATTTCAACCATATTGCAACTTCACAAAGTGACCGAGCTCCAAACTTTCTGTGACTGTCTGAAGAAACATAAGAACAAGAACTGTTCATTGGGAGCTTCATTAAATGGGTTTTCTATCTGAGTGTTCAAACAAACACAGTAGATATGTGCAATGACAGGCAGCTAAGCAACAAACTATGCCATGTTTCAAACCTAAACAATGCATTTACTGTGGATCCCCCTCTCACTATGGAGAAAGGCAAAGCCCCATGACACTTGTCGAACATGGACATCTACCAAGTTTGTGATGTGGGTCTAAAGTAGCTACATTCCCAGACCATATTAGCAGGTTTGTGTAAACACTTCCCTTCCATCATCAGTCTTTCATTGTTTCTACAAAAGCTGCAAAACACTTATGTTTCATTAATTAAACATCCATTCCTGCATTTCAGGCCTGCAACACATTCCAAAAAAAGAAGTTGGGACGGTAAAGCATTTACCACTTTGTAATGCTGCCATTCCTTTTCACCAAACTTAAAAGATGTTTGGGCAACAAGGATACCAAGCAATTTAGTGTTTCAGGTGTTTTGTCCAAACACGTCCCAAGATGTGCAACAAGTTGTCATTGTCACATTTTTCGTTTCAAAATTCTCCACACATTCTCTATTGGGGACAAGTCAGTACCTATATCCTCCTTCTGCCTTTGTATGTGTACTGCATGTGGTTTTGCATTGTCTTGTTGAAAAATGCACGAATGTCCCTGGAAATGTAGGCAGCACATGTTACTCTGAAATTTCAGTGTACTTTTCTGCAATAATGCTGCTGTCACAGAAGTGTGAATAACCTTTGCTAAGGGCACTGACACAACCCCATACCATGACAGAGCCTGGCTTTTGGACTTTGCTGATAACAGTCGATGTTTTTTTTTTATCATCTTTGGTCCAGAGCACACAGCTTCCAATACTTCCCAAAAAAAAGGTCTGGAACACTGATTTGTTTGACCAAAATACACGTTTCCACTGTGTGATGGTCCATCTCAGATACATCCAAACCCATCTTTGCTCCTCAAAGATTCAGCCTTTTGTGGATACTGCTTTTGTACCAAATAATGATTACAATCAGCTGTTTGAAATGACATTTAGTTTTTTTTTTTTGGTTTGTTTGTTTTTTTATCTGATTACTTGCCCTAAATTGCCCCATCCCAACTTCTTTTGGAACATGTTACAGGTCTTGGATTCATAATTTCTGCTATAAAAAATGAAAGTGAAAGTCAAAAGTTGTGCAATTGCTGACAAAGTTTGTCAGATTGTACCACATCCCAAATGTGCTCTCTAGATTCCAATCTGGTGACTGTGGAGGCCGCAGAAGTATACTGACCTTACTGCCAAATAACCAGTTTGAGATTACATCTGCTTCATGACAGGCTACATCAATCATGCTGGTGGTAGCCATTAGAAAACTGTGGCCATAAATATATGCACACGGTCAACAACAATACTCGTGCAGGCTGTTGGATACAAAAGATCAATTAGCCCAACTTGCTTAAAAAAAAGAATAGTTCCTCTACAATTACACCAAAAACAGCAGTTTGAACAGTTAACACAAGGTTTCAAGGGTTCATGGTGTTTTCACACCACTTAAGATCCACCCAGGTCAATTGCATGGAAATTCTTGTGGTTTCTGTTAAACTAAAGCATATTTCCTTTATGAAGAGATGTCAAGTTTTAGTCATTTAGCAGACGCCCTTATCTAGAATGATTTACAACTGATCCAGTTTCACATTCCACAGTCTAGTACCTTATGCACTGAGCCACACTGTCCCACAACACAATTGTAGTCATGGTGGTGGTTCCATACTGGAGTGAGGTGTGTACTCGTGGCATGGGTTGAGTCCACTGGTCCACTTAAACACATCATTGACTGGTGCTCACTACATTTCGCTGCTTAGTGACCATTTGCATCCATTCATGGACTTTGTGTACCACCACAATTATGGGATATTTTCCTAGGGTTGGGTATCTAAACCCAATTTGGAACCAGTTAAAAAACAGAAATTCAATTCCACTTATCAGTTCCTACTAACACATTTATGCTTCAAAATACACGTCTGCGATTAGTGCAAAATATGGCAGTATTAAGGAGGCATCTGCCAGGATCAGGTCATGTGATCACATACATCGTCACATAGGTTTGTTTTGTATACACTCTGCTATAGCATTAGCTGAAGATGGACGCTCAAAAGCGTTCAAATGTTTGGCTCCTCTTTTTCGGAAAAGGTAAAATGTGAATAAAGTTGATCTGCTGTAAAGGAGGTTGCAACTCCAACATGGCAAAACATCTAAGGCACCAGCATGACATTGAGCTTCAGCAGTGTACCGTGTTCAACTGACTGTTGTCTCCTAGCCTGAATGTAGCAGAGTCTAAAATACTTACTGTGAAGAAAACTTAATGTACCAAAATGACCAAACCAAATTTCTCTTAATTGCTAATAGTGACATTTACTGCCTACTTCTGGAATGACGACCCAAAAGAAAAGTAATAATTTTTGCGTATCATCTCATTTAAACCCATTACAAGCAAAAACCATAATGTAAAAATGATTACTTTCACATTGGAAGACACGTTCGTCATTTCAGCAGTAGACAGTACTTATCACAAGTAGTGATAAGTAGTGATGCAAAAATATCTAATCAGCCAATCACATGGTAGAAACTCAGTTAATTTAGGAATGTAGACATGATCAAGACGACTTGCTGAAGTTCAAACTGAGTGTCAGAATGTGAAACGTGACAGAAACTTTGAACGTGGCCTGGTTGTCGGTGCTAGACTGGCTCGTTTGAGTATTTCATAAATTGCTGATACACTGGGACTTTCATACACAGTCATCTCTAGGGTTTACAGAGAATGATGAGAAGAAAAGAGAAAATAATCCAGAAAGCAGATGTTCTCTGGGTGAAAATACCAGAGGTCAGAGGAGTATGGTCTGACTGTTTCAAGCTGACAAAGGCAACAGTAACTCAAATAACACACATATGTTCACAGTTCCTATCTGAAGACTCCAAGATATAGGAAACTTAGGCTTAGCTTTTATTCTGAACCCAAACTGTGGATTTCATTTCCTTTCCACCCCAGGTCCTGCACTTCATTCTCCTTATTTAAAAAGCAGCCTAAACAAATCTCCTCCAGCTTACCTTCTCCCAGTCCTAACTTTTTACTTTTATATACGCTTTTTTTTTTTCACGTTGTTTTTAGTTTCCTTTTTCATTTTAGCTTGTTCCATTTCCTTTTTTGATATTGCTTATTCTTGCATACAGCTATTACAGTGGGGCAAGAAAGTATTTAGTCAGCCACTGATTGTGCAAGTTCTCCTACTTAGAAAGATGAGAGAGGTCTGTAATTTTCATCATAGGTACACTTCAACTATGAGAGACAAAATGAGAAAAATAAATCCAGGAAATCACATTGTATTATTTTTAAAGAATGTAATTGTAAATCATGGTGGGAAATAAGTATTTGGTCACCCACAAACAAGCAAGATTTCTGGCTCTCACAGACCTGTAACTTCTTTAAGAAGCTCTTCTGTCCTCCACTCATTACCTGTATTAATGTCACCTGTTTGACCTCGTTATCTGTATAAAAGACACCTGTCCACAGAATCAAACAGTCAGACTCCAAACTCAACCATGGCCAAGACCAAAGAGCTGTCGAATGACACCAGGAAGAAAATTGTTGACCTGCACCAGGCTGGGAAGAGTGAATCTACAATAGGCAAGCAGGTTGGTGTGCATAAATCAACTGTGGGAGAAATTGCAAGAAAATGGATGACATACAAGGCCATTGATAATCTCCCTCGATCAGGGGCCCCACGCAAGATGTCATCCCGTGGGGTCAAAATGATCATGAGAACCGTGAGCAAAAATCAGAGGGACCTGATGAATGACCTGCAGAGAGCTGGGACCAAAGTAACAAAGGCTACCATCAGTAACACACTACACCGAGAGGGGCTCAGATCCTGCAGTGCCAGGCGTGTCCCCCTGCTTAAGCCAGTACATGTCCAGGCCTATCTGAAGTTTGCCAGAGAGCATATGGATGATCCAGAAGAGGACTGGGAGAATATCATGTGGTCAGATGAAACCAAAATAGAACTTTTTGGTAAAATCTCAACTCGACGTGTTTGGAGGAAGAAGAATGCTGAGTTGCATGCCAAGAACACCATACCTACTGTGAAGCATGGGGGTGGGAACATCACACTTTGGGGCTGTTTTTCTGCAGGGAGGACAGGACGACTGATCCGTGTTAAGGGAAGAATGAACAGGGCCATGTATCGTAAGATTTTAAGCCAAAACCTCCTTCCATCAGTGAGAGCATTGAAGATGGAACGTGGCTGGGTCTTCCAGCATGACAATGATCCCAAACACACCGGTTGTAAAAAAGCATTTCAAGGTCCTGGAGTGGCCTAGCCAGTCTCCAGACCTCAACCCCATAGAAAATTTGTGAAGGGAGTGGAAAGTCCGTGTTGCCCAGTGGAAAAAAAAAAACCCTACAATGAAATTTCATGGATTTTTTTTCCCTCATTTTGTCTCTCATAGTTGAAGTGTACCTATGATGAAAATTACAGACCTCTCTCATCTTTCTAAGTAGGAGAACTTGCACAATCAGTGGGTGACCAAATACTTTTTTTGCCACACTGTGTGTATATATATATATATATAGGTTAGGTTTATGGTACTGTTCAAAGGTCTTAGGCCACCATTATATTTATTATTTTAGTAATACTATAATGACCATATGTAACATATTGTCAATGATTGGACCCAGCTATTTCTTTGGGATTCGTCACTCCATAATACTCGTTTCCACTGATCTTTATTTCCAGCTTTAGCATATCTTAGCCTTTCCACCCTGTTCCTCTTCTGACAAAGTGGTTTCTTGGCCGTTACCCTTAAAAGACCATTCCAGATCAAGCTTTTTCGGACTGTAGAAGGGTCAGCTTGGCATCCCAGTGAAGCTGCCAGATGCGGCTATAAGGAGAGGTTACACTAAATCCTTACCACTGCCTATAGAAGCTGTTTTTCTTTCTGATTTTTTTTCAGCGTTTTTAATACAGTATACAAATGTCTGGTTATAATTTAATAAAGAGACTGTGAAATAATTATAAATGGTCATTATACTATTGCTAAAACAATGGTCATATATAAGCTAATGGTGGTCTAAGATCTTTGCTCAGTACTGTATCTTACAGATTTAATTCTGTTATACTCTTACTTTTAAGAGTTAAAATGCAAGTTGGTTTACCAAATTAGCTAACAGTGAGCAAAAAGATCAGGCATTAAGTATAGTGTTTAGTCTTACCATTGGAAGGCTGGCTAAAAGCTGGCTGTGGTTCGGCGTTCCTCTGTGGATTCTGGCTGTGGTTCTGAGGGGTCAGAGTTTTCCGTGACGAAAGGGGGAGTCCACCACTACAAGGGGAGAGCTGGGACGGGAAGCTCAGAGGAGAGGGCTGTGTTAAACTTGACAAAGTGGGCGGAGGGGTCTGCTGCATGTTGTTAAGAGGTGGAGCCATCTGGCTCAGAGAGGCGTGGCTACCAGACGACGAGCCAATGAGACCTCTCTGAGTGAAGAAGCGGTTGAGTGAATCGCAGAGCGAGGTGAAGAGCGCCGGGTCCATTGCCCAGTCACAGAGCTCTGCCTGACGCATGCTCTCGACCAGGTCTGAAAGAGTAAGCGATCGATAGGTCACAAATCTGCAGCAATTTTACTCGCTCAACATTCAAGGTTGTAGACTGGATGGCAAACTGACCACGGTGATTGCTGAGATCAATGCTAGCCCAATCCAAACTGCTGGCGATCCTAAAACTTTCTCTCAACGACTCGGCATTGTTAAACCAGTCTACAGGAACAACTGGGGGGAAAGAATAGGCAGCATGAAATAAGCGTCAAACAACTACAGCTAGACAGCTGCTTTTATTCAGATCCTCGATAATACAAGCATAAAATAAACACCACTTACCATTGTTGTGTAATAGTCTGTCAGGCTCGGAGTTAGCCTGTGGGTTTGGGTTTGAAGTGAAACTAGGGTTGATGTTAGGGCTTGGATTGGTGCTGACGTTAGCAGTAGGGATCGAGTGTGTGTTTGGGATGTGGCAGGAGTGAGGGGACAGAGGTGGCAGCGTGGGTGTGTGCAGTGGAGTAATGTCGCTTGGTATTCCAAGTAGACTGGGAGCATCCGCTGCAAGTGAAAGAATTGGCCCACGAATCATTGTAACGCAAGTATTTAACCAAAAGCATGCATTTGAGAAATTTACAAAATGCAGAAGAGGAAATGTCACTTTCCACTCGACCAAACGGGAATACGGAAGGAGGAGGGCAACGGCTGGAGCAGTTTACTCACACTGTGAGGTGACTCTCTCTCTTACAGAGCGACAGAGAGACTGAAAGGAGTTGTAGAGGTCTGGGAGGTTCAGATCAGCAAAGGAGAAACGGAGGGTTGGGTCAGTCAAAGGGACCGAGGTAGCCGCCGCCATAGTTAAAGGGGGAGGTGGACGCTGTTTGAGAAACGTACAAATACAAGAGGTCTGTTTGAAATAACAAATAAGGTAAAAACAACTGGCTCCAAGGTCTGCTCTGACCAGAAGCTCAAGACATAAAAACTATTTCTTCCAAACTGCAGTCAGCCATTTCCCACTGACAGCCTCAATCCCCTTCATAGACACCACACATCATACTGATGTGTAATTAATAACCTATTTGCACATATGCATAATAGCGTACCACTCCACATGGTATGTTATAATAATGCATAATCTCCTACTGCGAATGCCTGCACCTTGTTTACATTAGGCATGTTCTAATGGATATATTTAATATAATGTATTAATTCATTTATCTCATTCCTTTTTTGTCATGCACCAGAACATCTCTTAATTGGGACTGTGGTGGCCTAGTGGTTAAGGAACTTGACTATGGACCAGAAGGTCCAGGGTTCAAATCCCACCTCTGCCAAGTTGCCACTGTTGGGTCCCTGAGCAAGACCCTTGTTGTGGATTTCTTAAAGTAGTCTAGATTTTTAATCATACTGTTATGTTAATCAGCATATACTCATACTTAATATGTTAATTTCGCCATCATTAATCAATTAATCGAGCTGGATTCAATAAAATGTTTGTTTCTCCACCTGGAAAGTCTGGACTAATTTTTTTGGATTTTTCGATTTGACAAGCTGCAAAATCTGCTAGAATTTTCTACACCCTTAACCCACAAGTGCTTGGATTGTAAGACTGTATCAATTGTAAGTCACAAAAATTCTTTTTGCGATATTTGGGTGGTTTCTTTCATTTTAGACTTTGTCGGTTTTTTGGTTTGTTATTTTAGGCGAACCCATTTTGGTTTTGACTTGTCACAAAATGCTCTACAAATGTATTTTCTAGACATGTCTTTATCCCCATTTAAACCCTTAAATTCACCTCACAGTTGGCAACAAAGCTTTTTTCAATCCATACAAATTTCCAGTATATTCTAATAAAGAGTCTAAGAAATAACTGCACACGATCATTGAACCATTGCAAAAACAATGGTATATCTAATCTAATGGTGACTTCTGCACAGTACTGTAGGTATATTAAACAAAAAAGACATTGGAAGCAGGGATATTTCGTACCTTGCAGGGAGGTGAGGACAGAGTATTTTTCATGTCTGGAGGAAGAGGGAGTGGCTCTGCTTGGCTGACATATTTTCTTTCCTCTGTAGACAATGTTTCTTCAGGAATCTCCTAAATTAGGTAAGACAGTTAGGTTGAACATCTTATGG
>JAJAGP010001244.1:89666-179666 GCA_025084515.1 Ancistrus triradiatus
TACACATGGCACACATTGATAATAAAAGCATGCATAAACGGAATTAAGCAAACATCATCTCCTCAGATTCATTTACATTTACAGCATTTAGCAGACGCCCTTATCCAGAGCGACTTACAATTGATACAATCTTACAATCCAAGCAATTGTGGGTTAAGGGTCTTGCTCAAGGACCCAACAGTGGCAGCTTGGCAGAGGTGGGATTTGAACCCTGGACCTTCTGGTCCAGAGTCTAGTACCTTAACCACTACGCCACCACAGTCACAACTTCAAAGTTTTAATTAATTTACATTTAGCTTTAAATTTTATTTTTTCCTCTTAAAAGCTTACAGAGGTCCAGGTGTTGGTGACCTCTTAGCTGTATAGCTAGACAGTTTTGGCAACAATCACTCAACATGGGTTTAGCATGAAAAGCACAGTGGTCATCTTGAAGTCCATGAGGTTGAAGTACTAGGATATTTTCGATGAAATTCTGGCTGCCTCTGACAAGAAGTTATATCTACGTCTCAGTTTGACCTTCCAGTGGGACCGTGGTCCAAAATATTTCAGGTTTTGTCTAAGGAACTTTTATATGAGGTATTCTTTATGTGTGTGTGTGCCTGTCTGTCTGTCTGTCTGTTTGTCTGTCTGTCTGTGAAACAATACAGACAATACAGAGAGCTTTGTAGTTTATTCTGCTTTTTCTAACTTTTAAGAAAAAAAGTAAAGAAATGGAATGAAGTAAAAAAAATCTGTGACATTACTAATCTTGAGACAATAGTGCTCCTAAGCCTAGACGATAGCTATAGCATGTATAACAGAAACATGGCAGCTGGAATGCTGCTGACACCCATAGAGCTGCAGGGCTATAATGTATCTAAACCAGTAGGTGGCCAGAAACATTGGATAGGTTAGACTAGCCACCACTTCCACTTGGGTTTAGATGTGTGTGTGCCTTTCTCTCTCACTCTCTCTTGCTTGCTCGTTCTCCCAAAAAAATCCCAAATATTGCCAATAATTTGTGGGCATCAGGGAGCCCCTATTAAAATGTGGGAGACGAGATGGGATGTTTGCATAAAAAAGTATCCAGTTTTATCGGCACGTATGCTGGTCAGAACCCAGGTTTCACTGGGCAGAGACAGAGGTACACCGTGAACAGGCCAGCAGTACGTCACAGGAGTCCATATACATACCACCTGATATTCTCATTGCAAGCCTGACCTGTGATTTAAACCCAGGGGCTCTAAACTTGCCATTACTAGCATCTGGCTCTTTACTATTGAGCCACTGGAGTTTCATCTGTTACAAAGTTAACAAATTTAGCTGCCAACAGATTTTCTCTCTGAGGCTTCAGTTATTCCTCTTTCTATTCTAGTTATAGCTGAATTAGGAAATTTCATATAACCATTCATTCATCTGTATAATAAAACGTAGTTTGCACTTAAATGAAAGCTTTGCTTTGGCCTTTGCCATTTGGACAATTAGCAAGACAACTCTTAACAAGTATTGATAAGACATGACAATAATAAACAAATCAGAACCACTGTTTTAAGTAGGCAGAATTTGGCAAATGACATTGTGGTGGCAAATGATCAAATGGAGGATATACATGGATAATTACGTTACATCCACAAGTGATTGCTTTGGCTCTACAGGAAGCCTGGCTTCCCTTCAACTTTATCAAAATGTCGTAATGAAGTGTTTACCGAAATCTACAGTAGCAATTAACCTTGGTGGAATTCATTATTTTTTATCAAATTATCAAATATCACACTGCAAATTCACACTGTTCATACATTCAACTCAAATTCCTCCCAGTGAGCAGTAATAGCACAGCACATAGAATCTGCTTTGAAGCCCCAGACACAGACCTAACAGACACTTCTTGAAGCTCATGCATTCCAGAAAATCTGTGGAGCAAACATGTGCAGTACTGTGCAAAAGTCATAGGCTAAAATTAGCTTAGGTATACCATTGTTTTAGCAGTTTTATAATGACCATATATGCAGTGGTGCTTGAAAGTTTGTGAACCCTTTAGAAGTTTTTATATTTCTGCATAAATATGACCTAAAACATCATCAGATTTTCACACAAGCCCTAAAAGTAGATAAAGAGAACCTAGTTAAGCAAGGTGTGTAATAGTTGGCGAGATCACAAAGGACCCCAGGGTAACTTCTAAGCAACTGAAGGCCTCTCTCACATTGGCTAATGTTAATGTTCATGAGTCCACCATCAGAAGAACACTGAACAACAATGGTGTGCATGCAAGGAGAAAGCCACTGCTCTCCAAAAAGAACATTGCTGCTCGTCTGCAGGTTGCTAAGAATCACGTGGACGAGCCAGAAGGCTATTGGAAGAATGTTTTGTGGACGGATGAGACCAAAATAGAACTTTTTGGTTTAAAAGAAAAGCGTTATGCTTGGAGAAAGGAAAACACTGCATTCCAGCATAAGAACCTTATCCCATCTGTGAAACATGGTGGTGGTAGTATCATGGTTTGGGCCTGTGTTTTGCTGCATCTGGGCCAGGACGGCTTGCCATCATTGATGGAACAATGAATTCTGAATTATATCAGAGAATTCTAAAGGAAAATGTCAGGGACACTGTCCATGAACTGAATCTCAAGAGAAGGGGGTCATCCAGCAAGACAACGACCCTAAGCACACAAGTCGTTCTACCAAAGAATGGTTACAGAAGAATAAGGTTCATGTTTTGGAAATGACCAAGTCAAAGTCCTGACCTTAATCCAATGGAAATGTTGTGGAGGGACCTGAAGCGAGCAGCTAATGTGAGGAGGAAACCCACCAACATCCCAGAGCTGAAGCTGTTCTGTACGGAAGGAGGAATGGGCTAAAATTCCTCCAAGCCGGTGTGCAGGACTGATCAACAGTTACAGGAAACGTTTAGCTGCAGTTATTGATGCACAGGGGGGGGTCACACCAGATACTGAAAGCAAAGGCTCACATACTTTTGCCACTCTCTAATATGTAATATTGGATCATTTTCCTCAATAAACAAAATGACCAAGTATAATATTTTGTCTCATTTGTTTAACTGGGTTCTCTTTATCTACTCTTAGGACTTGTGTGAAAATCTGATGATGTTGTAGCTCATATTTATGCAGAAATATAGAAACTTCTAAAGGGTTCACAAACTTTCAAGCACCACTGTAATTATAGTCTCTTTATTAGAATACAACCAGAAAATACAGGAAGCGTGCATGCAGTATTAAAAACAGCTTCTATAGGCTACAGTGGCAGGTATTTAGTGTGGCTTCCCCTTGTACTTGAGCAATAGCAGCATCTAGAAGTTTCATGTTGTTGTCAAGTTAACCCATACAGTCCAATGAATCTAGATCAGGAATGGTCTTTTTGGAAGGGTAGCAGACAAGAAACCACTTTTTTTGGAAGGGGAACAGGGTAAAACGGACGAACTATGCTAAAGCTCACAAAGATCGGAATGAAAAAGAATATTATGGAGTGACAAATCCAAGTTCATCCAGCTATCGACAATGTGATATATGGTCATCATATCATTGCTAATACAGCACATTTAATAGTGGCCTAAGACTTTTGCACAGTACTGCTAAAAAGATAGGGCAATAGACTAACATTAATTGGACAAATGGCTTTGAAAGTGTCATTTTGAGCCAGGCCTGGATGCAGGCTTCACTGGCAGTATGAGTGTGGGTGGGTGTGATTTGGAGAGAAAAAAAAACATCTTAGCATTTCTGACAATGCACTTTTTGTTTGTCCTATAGCTTCCAATTTATGTACGATATTTAGTTTAAGATAAAATACAACATTAAATAGCAATATGTGTATTAGGAAATGCAATGAACAGCAGCTCCACTAGAGGGATACATGAATCCCTATACTTCGGCTATGCTATAGCTAGCCAATAAAAAGAAGTGATCACATTTGAACATATGCGCTTCCTCCATATTAAAATCACCAGCCACCGTGGTTATGTTTATTTGTTTTATTTAACATCACTTTCAGTGTCAATGGCTGTTCCTGACAGGCACAAGGTTAGGTCAACACTAGTCAGTCACCATGCCGCCGCCACTACTTGTTAGATCGTACGATGCAGTTACGCCCAAATCACCACGCCCACCCCCACCAACCAACGATTGCAGTCACAAGAACCCTAACTTTACATTTCTCTGGACACATACCTGCCCCTAACGACTACGCATCACACATGCACTCACTATTTGCTTAGATCTTGAAAAAGTCATGCTAATATCATTCAGTAAGTTCAAACCATTCTGGTGTTAATTCTTCAAGTGGATTGTAATGTTCTGACTTTTGACAAGTGCTCCATGATGCTGACTTTGGATTTGCCCTTTGTCTGAGCCTGCTCATGTTCTGCACATCAATCTTGCCCATTCCTTGAATTCCTTTGATTTTATTTAACAAGTCTGCCGGAGAGGGCAGTGGTTGTGTCGCTGCCTCACAGCTCCAAGATCCCCAGTTCGATTCCGACCCTGGGCTCCATCTGCGTTGAGTTTGCATGTTCTCCCCTTGTCTGCATGGGTTTTCTCCAGGTACTCTGGTTTCCTCCCATGTTTCAAAGGCATGTGTGTTAGTTGAATTGGTGTTTTCAAAGTGCCCTTAGTGTGTGAGTGTGTGTATGAATGTATGTGCTCTACAAAGGATTGTCACACCGCCTCTCCCGCAGCCCTTGTCCAGGATAAGCAGATAAGACAATGAATGAATGAAAAAAGTCTCCATGAGTTTGTGAGTGTGGATTCACAACACCAGCTGCTCTCTTCCTTCTTACATAATGAATAAAGGATTCATTATATTCTTTATAAATTAGCCAGGATTAACGTCAGTTAATGGTGGCACAAGTGGTTAGTGTGGTCGCCTCACAGCTCTGAGTTCCCCGGTTCAAACCCGACCTTGAACTTTGCTCTTGTGGAGTTTGCATTTCCTCCCCATGTCCATGGGGGTTTACTCTGGGTGCTCCGGTTTCCTCTCACATTCCAAAGACAAGTGTTAGGTTAATTGGTTGCTCTAAATTAGCCCAGTATGAATTTGTCTGACTAATATCGATAAAACCTTGCTCATGCCATGAACAGTCTTTGATGCAGTGTTAAATAATAACTAAATAACAATTAAAATGAATAAATCTGACTTCATATCATATTTAATGAAAATGTAGCACAATAAAAGAGTGAGTAACACCTTCTGTCCTTACAATATCACTTCATTACAGTAAAGTGAAACATTATTTGACTGGTAAATGCCTTGAAAATTAGAATATGGTTATGTTTCAGAGAGTTAAACATGTCAATGCATGGGAAATGAATTATATATCTAAATCGGTTTTCACCTTTTAGATAAAGAAACTTGTTTAAAAAAAACACAAGAGTGAAAATGAGGTCACTGATTTTATTAAGCATTCATAGAAAAAAACAAATGAAATAGTTTTTAACTATAGCTGCTTTCTCATTTTAAAACATGCCACTAATGTCAATCAATAGAAGCTATATATATATATATATATAAGTATATATGTATATATGGTGTTATATGCACTGCAAAGCATTATATTTCTAATAATACCCCACGTTTTGGTCAAGCAGAACATGGTAGAGGTTCCAGGATGTCATGGTCCTAAAACAAAACCAAACACAAGCAACATACATGATGAGTGGAATCTTGATTGTCATACTGAAACCACTGTACTTTCACATATCTTTTATGGAAATAACTATTCACCTGTAATATCGTGATATTTCCATCATGTAGCATGTTACTGGTCAGGGTAGAGCCCTGTCTTCTGGACACCAAAAGCCGTGATGAACACGTTGATGATGACAGTGAAGAACACAAGTGCAGTAGCTATGTTATTCCAAGTGTCTAGCTTCCTCTGATTGGCGACGTTATTGAGATCTTTACGAGCTGGTAGGGGAGAAAAGAAGAAAGAAAATTTCTGTGAAACTATTTAATATGAACTCGAAAAGTGTCAACAGGGAAGAGAAACAAAAATATTTATACAGTCTTTCATAAATAAAGGGGAAAAGCCCCGTCAACCAAGTTACTTTAAAATGCTACAAGAAAATGACATATTGTGTCAACTTGGCAAAAAATGTTCTTCTCTGCAAAGGGAATACACTTGCAATGAATCAAATCCATGTCCAAACCAAAGCCAGAATGGAAATGATGTGTTTATAGTTTCTGTCATAGGATTTATTAGACACAACTCAATGATGGTTGCAGAAGAGAATTTTGTCCCTGCTCTACTGGATCCTCAGCATTTCAGTTCATATAGAAAAATGGCAGCACTTGCAGCCCTATACGAGGCTGTGATCTCACCTTGTACTGTAATACTAGCTGATTTGTGTACTATATGACAATGGTCTAATATAGCCATTTATTTTGAGATAGTTCTTTCACAATAATCCCAATGGCACTGCCTTCAGATTCTGTGCTCACCCATGAGAATAAAGAAGACCCCAGCAAGCACTTGGAAGAAAAGTGAGACTATGATGAGCACGATGACTGTGATGTAGTACTTAAACTGTGGTCCTTGTTCCAGAACTGCTTTCAGCTGGGAAGCATTGGCCATCAGCAAAGCCACATCAAGCATGCTTTCGGCCACCGTCTTCTTAGTGGCGTAACGATTCATGTTGAGTGGGTCTGCACGCTGTGAGACGAAGATAAATACACTGCTGGTTAGGATTTCAGCAAAACAAGACAAGTAGAATTGGCAGGAAATCTCTGTAAAACAGGGTTACAACATAAAAGGGATTCTAGTTAGCTATGCATTTCTTCTTGGAGTACCTAGAATTGATCGCTACATGATATTAAAATATCTGCACAAGCCTGGTTATATTTATCACGTTTATTGGGTGAGATGCACAGGAAATTACAGTGAGTTTTTTCTAGTAAAAAGACACGGCATACATAAGAAACAAAAGTACAACGTGTGCGGCTCACTGTATAGTCTGTATTCCGTAGTATTTAAGAATTAGAATATATTTGCTGTTTCATGTATCCACCAGCAGGGGGAAGCAAAACGCAACAGTAGAGCTACACTAGTGACCAGCGTTAATGCTAATTCGCTAATGCTAGTCAACAGCTGGTATAAAATGCACTATAAATACATATAAGTAACGTGAACGTTTCATTTTTTTGTATAAAACACTGCTTTAATGACGTAAATGGTAACGAAGCTGAAAAAACCTACTCTGATCAGGAGGAATATGTGGTTGAATTACATTCTCACATTTTCATTACATTACATAAACAAGAGTTACCTTCAAATAATTTGCTATAGAAATTTGCTGCAAGTTAAGGCTGGGTTGGAAAAAGGCCAAACTATTGATGTTTAAAACATTTTTAAAAATGAAAATCATAATGTTTTTGGTATATAAGTGTTTTGGTGTGGTAGTGAATTATATTTTAAATGATTTTAAATGATATTTGTATTTTATATCATCTGCATCACACATTAAGAGGACTGTTGCATTCCTTTGAGGACTTCCACTGTCTTGTGTTATATCTATTCTACCTAGCCTCTTGTGTTAATCTTGTGTTATGTTTCTTTGTAACACTGCAACATTTGTGAATGTTGTTCTCACCTTGTGCCCTGTCCTGCCGGCTAGGCACCAGCTTTCCCCGACCCTGACCAGGATTAAGCGGATTAAAAACTGAATGAATTAGTTATACAGTGGGGCAAAAAAGTATTTAGTCAACCACTGATTGTGCAAGTTCTCCTACTTAGAAAGATGAGAGAGGTCTGTAATTTTCATCATAGCTACACTTCAACTATGAGAGACCATAATGAGAAAAAAAATCCAGGAAATCACATGTAGGATTTTTAAAGAATTTAATTTAATTGTAAATTATGATGGAAAATAAGTGTTTGGTCAATAAATTTGGTTCAACTCAATACTTTGTAAACATAACCTTTGTTGGCAAATGACAGAGGTCAAAACGTTTCCTGTACGTCTTCACCAGGTTGGCACACACTGTAGCTGGTATTTTGGGGCCCATTCCTCCATGGACATCTCTCTAGAGCAGTGATTGTTTTGGGGGGCAACACGGACTTTCTACTCCCTCACAAATGTTCTATGGGGTTGAGGTCTGGAGACTGGCTAGGCCACTCCAGGACCTTGAAATGCTTTTTTACGGAGCCACTCCTTCGTTGCCCGAGCGGTTGTGTGTGGTATCATTGTCATTGCTTAGCTGGAAGACCCAGCCACGTTCCAATCTTCAATGCTCTCACTTGAAAGGAAGGAGGGTTTTTGGCTTTTAAAATCTCACCATACATGGCCCTGTTCATTCTTCCCTTAACACGGATCAGTCGTCCTGTCCCCTTTGCAGAAAAACAGCCCCAAAGCATGATGTCTCCACCCCCATGCTTCACAGTAGGTATGGTGCAACTCAGCATTCTTCTTCCTCCAAACACGGTGGGTTGAGTTTTTACCAAAATGTTCTATTTTGGTTTCATCTGACCACATGATATTCTCCCAATCGTCTTCTGGATCATCCATATGCTCTCTAGCAAACTTCAGACGGGCCTGGACATGTACTGACTTAAGCAGGGGGACAGTTGACTTATTCAGACCAACCTGCTTGCCTATTGTAGATTCACTCTTCCCAGCCTGGTGCAGGTCTACAATTTTCTTCCTGGTGTCCTTCCACAGCTCTTTGGTCTTGGCCCTGGTTGAGTTTGGAGTCTGACTGTTTGAGGCTGTGGACAGGTGTCTTTTATACAGATAACGAGGTCAAACAGGTGCCATTAATACAGGTAACGAGTGGAGGACAGAAGAGCTTCTTAAAGAAGAAGCTACAGGTCTGTGAGAGCCAGAAATCTTGCTTGTTTGTGGGTGGCCAAATACTTATTTTCCACCACGATTTACAATTAAATTTTTTTAAATATCCTACATATGATTTCCTGGATTTTTTTTCTCATGTTGTCTCTCATAGTTGAAGTGTACCTATGATGAAAATTACAGACCTCTCTCATCTTTAGTAGGAGAACTTGCACAATCAGTGGCTGACCAAAAAAATTTTTTATTTGTATTTTCTTCATTATTTAATTATTTAAATGATTTAGCTTGAATGTCATTACTTTGGACAGATATAAAAGTTCAAGGTATTTACAGGTCAAAGCAGAGTGTAATAAAAACAGGCCTATAGAAGAGTGTTATAAAAACATGTCTGAACTGAAATGATACTTCAGTCTGTATCCCTGTGAAAAAGACCAGCATATGTTGTGTTTTGTATGCTGATAAGTATGATGGTCAACAACTTGAACACTAGGATAGAGAGTATGTTGTTCGCAGACCTTAGAAACTGGTATAAGAAGTGTACTGGTCATCAGCATGGGATGCTGATTCGGTAAATACTCTGGTGACCATCATAATCAACAAACCAGCATATCACATATCATGCTGGTGACCAGCATACAAAACACAGCATGAACAGTTTTTTAACAGGGGTGTTATATTATATGTTATATTTCATGTCACCGACAGAGGGCAGCTTGGATGTAGATCATTTTCTTGTCATGGCAAAGATTTAACCACACGAGGCAGGTAGGTGTCAGGTTTTTCTCGTTTATAGGCAGTTATGTAACATAATTATTAATACTGCCAATCAAGATATTCAGAATATGCTTGGATATGATGGTTATGTAATGCATAATACACGTGTCTCAAAACAGTTAATAATAAATCTAATGACTGTATTTGGAAAGCCAGTTTTTACTTGGTATGAGTGCTATAATATTTTCTGCCATGCCTGCATGATAATGACACACTAGAAAAAATCTAATACAAATGAAAATAAAACACACTTCTTGACACAGCAGCTAGTGACAAATGGTTCTCTCACATACACAGACACCCTGCTTGTCTGGAAGTTGCATAGTCCTGTTAACTGTTGGTCTATGCATGAGCACTTTTAGAGACATGTACAAAATACATAACCATTAAGTGTTTGTTAAAAGGCGGAAGACTGTCCTGAAAGCTCATACGTTCTCCAAATGGGTTGTCTGTCCAACTCAGAATAAAATGTTCAGCATCCATGGCACTCAGTTTACACACGTTATATACAGGAACATTTAAGTGTGGGATTTTGAAACCATGGTTTGAAAAAATAACGTATGCTGAAAACAGAGCCCCAATCATATTCTGGTAAAACAAGGACAAGGCAGACTTCCAAATACCACATGAGCCACCACTGTGGACCCATTTTTCCCTTTCCCCCATAAGATAAACACTGCTGGAGGGCTCAGGAGTTTTTTACAGAGGCGCTCCATACAGCAGGCCTACAGGATGTTCACCACCCCATTTACTCATTGGTTGTTCAGCTATCCAATAGCAAATGCATGCTGCAGAGGAGGGTTCGCTCAAACCCAACACAGGTTTACTATATTCTTTTTTTCCCCGTTATTATATTGCTCTAACTTGTCTCACAACATGTGCAGAGAAGAATTCATGTGAATATGCCCCGAGATCAAATAACAGTATGTAGAGTAAACATACAGAAAGAGACAGGGTGTCAAGGCAGATTTCACCATATGATGAGATAATAATAACTTGAGAAAACAAACAAAAGGGGGAAAGATATGTTATGAAAAATGGCTCAACCTACCATGTCCCTACCCTAGAGGGAGGATTAAGCTTTGTATGAAGTCAGGAATGGTCGGATTTCATCCAAGTCTTTGTTGCCTGTCATCATTCCCTTCTTTATAAAGTTACAGTAGCAACCAGGCTTGGGTAGAATGACACATTTTGAAAATACAATCATTAGAATACAGTCACTTGATTTGTAGTGCTCACTGTAGATACCATCCTTTCTCCTGCTTATCTTTGATCTCCACCAGTTGGAGTCTCTTGGAGTCCACCAGTGGTAAATTCAGTTGATTGGGCATGATTTGGAAAGACACACACCTGTCTGTATAAGTTCTCACAGTTAATCAGAGCAAAAACCCAGCCAATAAAAAAAAAGAACTGCCTGTAGAGCTCATAGATAGCATTGTGTGGAGGCACAGATCTGGAGAAGGCTACAAAAGTTTCTGCTGCACTGAAAGTTTCCAAGAGCACAGTGGCTTCCATTATTCTTAAATGGAAGAAGTTTGGAACATCCAGGACTCTTCATAGAACTGGCTGCCCCAAGAAACTAAGTAATTGAGGGAGAAGGGATTTGGTAAGAGGGGTGACCAAGAACTTAATGGTCACTCTGGCTGATCTCCAAAGATCATGTGTGCTTCCAGAAGGCCAGACAGGAACATGTCCTCTGTAGAAGACATATGAAAGCCTGCATGGAGTTTGCAAAAATGCACCTAAAGGACTCTCAGACTGTGAGAAACAAGATTCTCTGGTGTACCGAGATTTAACTTTTAGGCCTCAATTCTAAGCGTCATGTCTGGAGGAAACCAGGCACTGCTCATCACCTGCCCAATACCATTCTTACAGTGAAGCATGGTGGTTCTATGGGGGTGATCCAGAATGCTCGGGACCTCAGACTGGGCCAAAGCTTCCAAAGCTTATAGGCAACTTTATGAATATGCTTTAGTAGCCCAGCCAGAACCCTGAATTGAACTCAATCGAACATTTCTGGTGAGACCTGAAAATGGCTGACCACCGACAATCCCCATCCTACCTGACAGAGCTTGAGAGGATCTACAGAGAAGAATGGCAGAAAATCCCCAAATCCAGGTGTGCAAACCTTTGGCCTCATAACCAAGCCTGCTTCAAACCCAGACCTTTAATTACCGCCAAGGGTGCTTCAACTAAGTACTCAGTACAGGGTCTGAATACTTATGTCAATGCAATATGTTAGTTTCTTAAAACGATATATGTAAATGAAAAGAAAAAGGAATTATGAGTAAATATAATGACTCAGGCTTTGTGGTTAGTCAGTTTTGGTTTTGCAATTTATTGTAAATGATTCATGATTACTTTTGTTATCTACTGTGATCTAACTTGTTATCATATGCTATCTAACTTGACGTAACATGACATTAGTGTGTGTACTGCAACTAATGTGTATTACTATCAGACCTGTGAGCTATGACAGATTGGTGCCATATGACATGTAGATATGAGCTGATGACAGACTGGTGTGGTGAACAACGACACTGTGTCTGCCTCCTTCAGCTCAGGTGGGAGGATGAAAACCTCACAGAGCAGCTATGTATCATACAGGGCTCCAAATGCAGAGTTTGGCTACTTCTGAGTTGCTTCTGCAGGTTTGTTTTTCAGTTTAGCTTTGTGTTACAATAATTACACTAATATAAAGTGTTTAGTCTAAGAGACTTGGACTTTGGAAAAGCTATGTGATGTAATGCTCCTTCTCTGCTGTGCCCTTTAACTGACTGCTGGACTCTGGATTTGGTTTGAGTGGCCATTGGACTTCTATTATTCACATAAACCTTTCCATCCTTGCCTTTCATTGCTATATTTGCAATATGCAAATTGCTTTATTCATAGTTTTACTTTATAAAGGTTTTATTATCCTTTTTGTGTTTGCGCAATTGGAAACTCACTTATGTTCAACTTCAGTGATGTTAAAATGTTTAAAAAATGTTTTCTAACAGTTTGACAGAAGTGACTGAATACGTTCCTGAATACATTCATGTGTTATGAGTAATTCGTTCTTCATGTCATGACTTCTTTATTATTCTGCCAAATGCTGGTGACAACACAAATTAGTAATCACAGAAAACAGACCTACACCAGTTTATAACAAATGAGGTGCCAAATGCCTGGCTTGGATTAATGCATGCACGAATAACACTTGTACCGTTAACTCAGTTTGAATTATTTAGACTCATTCCACCGTTGTGACCTAATAATAATGATCTTTGTCCTAAGTCATTAAAATGCTTTATGTAAATTGGGCTTATAACCTATCTTCGATCATTTTGAAAATTAAAAATAGCAACAGTTCTACCATAGTACCACCACTAACCACTGGGGGGCACTACCAACAGGTTAAAGACCAACGGTACTATGCATAGCTGTGGTTGAATAAATGCTGAATTCGTTGCTATTTAACCTGTGCTCATGGTTCTACCAATGGTGGCCCGTGAAGCACTGCATTTCAAGGTTTATAACGATCAAGTATATGTGACAATTTATGATCATAAGCGAATGTCTAATTATAAACCTTTAGCATGTGTTTGCTAAAGCTGCTTCTTGTCTGCTATTTTAACTGAAACATTATAGGCTGCTGTCAGATCAGACGAGTGGTCTATCTTGTATGAAAATGGCAATGCAGTAAGGCGTTTTAAAACAGTCATTCCCATGCCACTAAATCATTTACATTTTTGAACTGGGTTAGTGATTCTCATAATCCATATTCATATTACACATAGTGCTTCTGTTTGCTATCATATGAAAAATATCACTTTTGTTATGGTTACAAAATGCTTCCTTATTTGCAGGGCAGTGAGAAGATGTACAGTAGCATATTTGCAAGGACAGTTCTGCTATGGTTAGACTTCTGTTTTATACTATGCTAGCATCTTAGCATCTAATTATAGCTCTGTATTTGCAAGCTGGGCTTCAGTTCAACTCAACAAGTCTTTATAGTGTTAAGAAAACCACCAGCAGTAGTAACAATTAGCTAACTAATAACAGTAATAATAATAGCACTATTAATACTGCAACAATAATAAAATACATTTAAATTACACACACACACACACACACAAGCCAAAAAAAAATCTCTGACATGTGAAGTGAATAACATTAGACAGTGTGATGCTCTGGACAATGTTCTGCTGGGAAACCTTTGTTCTTGGCATCCAGGTGGATGTTATTTTGACACATACTCCCTACCTAAACATTGTTGCGTACCCAATACACCACCCTATTCCCTAATAACACTGGCGTGTTATTATTTTGTCATGGTGTGTGGAACATGACAAAAGAGTTGCCTTGGCCTCCAAATATCCCAGATTCAATCTGATTGGGCATCTGTAGGATGTGCTGGACATACAACTTCAAGCCACCTGTCAACTTACAGGACTTGTGTGTGTGCGCATGTTTGTGTGTGGACGTAAGGTACTGTGTTGGTACAGAGGAGCATGCTCAGTGCACTTTACCTGTGGACAGGGTCCCATCGAGAGAGATGAAAATCTTTGGGCTGCCATCCACTCAAATGTGAGGCCCACATGCCCTCTAATGCATCACTTCCCACTACACCATGCTATGGAATGCTATGGAAGTGTGTGACTTCCCACTGCCAATGTGCAGCTAAATGGATTTTTCAACCTTTAGAGGGAGCATTAACCAGAATCTGATTATGCCAGTCTATTATTTTATTAACACACTGTTATTTCACTAATAACTTGTATTAATAGTGTTAAAAACCTGTATTTGACTGTGTGTACAATATAAAAATGTACATTTGGGTGAATACCCTGGAGGTTGGGTAGAGTCAGGTTGCTGGGATTTGGAGCTGTTACTTTATATCTCTCAGGTGGTGACATATTGCATAGTTTGCAGCAAAGATGCCTAGAGGATCTCCAGTTTACCAACAAATGCATCAGAAAATTACTGAAATGTTTAAAAAAAAAAGTACCTCAAAGAATGATTTGCATATTTTTGGGACTTGCATATTTCTCCCTCTACAGTGCATAATATAATTAAACGATTCAAAGAATCTGGAGGAATTTCAGTGCGTAAAGGCAAGGACCCAAGCTTAAGCTGAACACCTCTGATCTTCAATCGTTCAGACGGTACTGCATCAAGAACCGCCATCCTACAATAGCTGATATAACCACATGGGCAAGGGATTAATTTATCAAACCTTCATCAAGCACTACAATACAAAGTTACATTCACAAATGCCACTTAAAATGTTACTGTGCAAAAAAGAAGACCCCTGTTAACCATGTCCAGGAGCGACGTCGACTTCTCTGGGCTTGGAGGCATCACACAGAGGAAACATGTATTGTGGTCAGATGAATCAGTATTCCAGGTCTTTTTTTGGAAAAAATGGACGCCGTGTGCTGCGGACTAAAGACGAAAAGGACCATCCAGACTGTTTCAGCAACAAGTCCAAAAGTCAGGATCTGCCATGGTATGGGGTTGTGTCACTGCCCTTGGTAAAGGTAATTTACACTTCTGTGATGGCAGCATTAATGCGGAAAAGTACATTGAGATCTTAAAGCAACATATGGTGCCTTCAAGATGTCATCTTTTCCATGGACGTCCATGCATTTTTAACAAGACAATGCAAAACCACATGCTGCACACATTACACATTACATGGCATGGCTGCAGAACAAGAGGGTAACGGTACTGGACTGGACTGTCTGCACTTCTGACCTGTCCCCAATAGAGAATGTGTGGAGAATTCTGAAATGAAAAATGCAACAATGATGACCCCGTACTGTTGCACGGCTTAAGACATGTTTGCAGGAAGAATGGGACAAAATAACACCTGACACACTAAATCGCTTGGTATCCTCTGCAAGTCCTGCAAGTATTTATTGATGTAGTTTGGGTTTTAGAGGCATGCACATGTCTTTTGCTATGTACCAACCATGACCAAAGTGGACCCCATACCTCACTTCCACACCGTACAATGGCCTGGATGTCCTTTTTCTGATGAGAGAAAGTGGTAAATCTCTTCCAATCTTTCTTTGGGGAACATTGTTTTTAAACATTTCAATAATTCTCTCACACACAAACTGGAGATCATCATCATCTGCCATGTTTGCTCCTCAAAGACCAGTAGATATTGCTTTTGTACCAAATCATGATTACAATCACCTGTTGACATTACCTGTTTGAATGCACATTATTGTTTGTTTCTTTTTTGTTTTGTTTTTACTCATTATTAGGGACGGCACAGTGATGCAGTGGTTAGCACAGTTGCCTCACAGCTCCAGGAGTCCCCAGTTCGATCATTTTCCACCTGTGTGGAGTTTGCATGTCCTCCCCAGGGTTTAATCTGGGGGCTCTGGTTTCCTTCCACAGTCCAAAGATATAAATTAGGTTAATTGATTAGACTAAATTGGCCCAACCTGAGTATGTATGATCAGTTTTGATATGTCATTGCAAGCGTTTGTCTGTCTTTAAATAGCTATTGATGCTTAACGCAATGCTAAATAACCAAACAAATCAAACTAACCAAAAAACAACGCTCATTATTAGCCCTAATTGCCCCTATCCCAACTTTTTTTGGAAAGTTCTGCAGGCCTGAAATGCAGGAATGGCTGTTTATTAACAAATGAAATAAAGTTGTCCAGATAAAACATGAAATATCTTGGTTTCATCCTGTCTGAAATGAAATAAAAGTCAATGTTAGAAACACTGCATTTTTTTTGCGTTTTACATACTTTCCCAGTTTTTTCTGATTTGGGGTTGGTTGTATTTTACAAGATATTTTTGACATTTTACTTATCACAACATATTACTCTGACTGCTGGTAATCATATGAATTAAACCCCAAGTACTGTAGTTACAAATTGTAGTATTTTAGTTTCAGGGTATGTCTTGGTTGCATCTGGAATCTATTGCATATGAATCCAAATTATGCCCAAGATCTGATGGAAAAGGTCATAAGCCAGTAACGTTGCCTCGAACAAAAATGAGCATTTAATAGTGATGATTGGAGTGCTTATGCAAGTGGCAAACTCATTAAAATCTTCTTGTACTTTTAATATGGACAAGACGGTTTTCTTTTAGACTTATGAATAACAGTGAAGCTTGCTGGGGTTTTTTGGTCTCCCATAAGACTATGAGTAATAATAATTTAGCAGAACATTACTGATGATCTCAACCCAACTTGACCATTGCAGTCTTTGCACTGTGACTATTGCATGTGGAAGATATTTTGCTCAGCTCTGCTAGACGCATTGTCACTATACTCAGAAAAGAAGGCTGATCCTTGACTTCAGCAATTAATTCAGTATCATTATCTACTAGGGTAGGAACGTTGTCATCCTTCCCTTTCAACAACAGTGTGATTAGTCTTCTGGGACCGCTAGCCACATATGGTACAGCTGGGACTGTTAACACAGGCACCATATGTATTTGGCACTAGTGATTATACAAGATCAGGGTACAGGATAAATTATTGGAATATAAATATTAATGAGAAGGCCTGGCTTGACAGACTGTGTGACTTGACCATCAACAATGGAAAGTACAACAACAGTCTCTGACTGAAGAAGTCACTTAGATGAGTGACGAAACGTTTCTCCAATAAAGTCTATGTCCAGATGAACAGATTCAACTTCTTGGACATCCAATCAGGGGTTAGGTTCTACCAACGTCCTCGTCATTTGTTGAGTGTAATTTAGAGGTTAGGTTTAGAGTTCAGCAAGGGGTTACCACATACACATGTGTAGTCATACATAAACATTACAAATGAGATTATGTTATGTATATCTGATGGCTACAAGCATTACGACATCCAAAATGTACCTTCCACAGAATAGACAGCTTTGAACATTTCAAGCACAATTCAGCTCTGCAAGAACTGGAAAACATTTGCTTCTGGATATCTTCTAGATATCATAGTTATGTGTCATTTAGTCCCGTTTTCTATATTCTAATTCCAGACCAATTATTGTGTGTGAAATAGAGATTAATAACAGAATAGATGTAACATTGACTGTTTCACTCTGTTCCAACAGGTTCATAGGATCAGGCATACAGCCAGGTAACCTCCACAGATAAACATTAGCAACAGAATAGATCGTACTGAAGAGCTTGGTGACTTTCAGTGTGGTACTGATAGAGGATGCCGTAGGTAGTTTAGCAAAGGAAGCCATCAGACATCCTTAGGAGGATTTGGAATGCCGACTATAAAAGAACCCTTATTGTTCAACATTATTGCCTTACCAAACTAATGTCCACACAAGCTCGATATTAATTTGGATTTGCTGTATGTTACTTACAGTGGGGCTTGAAAGTTTGTGAACCCTTTAGAAGTTTCTATATTTCTGCATAAATATGAGCTAAAACATCATCAGATTTTCACACAAGTCCTAAAAGTAGATAAAGAGAACCCAGTTAAACAAATGAGACATAAATATTATACTTGGTCATTTATTTATTGAGGAAATATGAGCCAGTATTTCATATTAGTGAGTGGGAAAAGTATGTGAACCTTTGCTTTCAGTATCTGGTGTGACCCCCCTGTGCAGCAATAACTGCATCTAAACATTTCCTGTAACTGTTGATCAGTCCTGCACACCGGCTTGGAGGAATTTTAGCCCATTCCTCCGTACAGAACAGCTTCAGCTCTGGGATGTTGGTGGGTTTCCTCACTCACATTAGCTGCTCAATTCAGGTCCTTCCACAACATTTCCATTGGATTAAGGTCAGGACTTTGACTTGGCCATTCCAAAACATGAACTTTATTCTTCTTTAGCCATTCTTTGGTAGAACGACTTGTGTGCTTAGGGTCGTTGTCTTGCTGCATGACCCACCTCTCTTGAGATTCAGTTCATGGACCCCGATGTCCTGACATTTTTTCCTTTAGAATGCTCTGATATAATTCAGAAACTCATTGTTCCATCAATGATGGCAAGCCATCCTGGCCCAGATGCAGCAAAACAGGCCCAAACCATGATACTACCACCACCATGTTTCACAGATGGGATAAGGTTCTTATGCTGGAATGCAGTGTTTTCTTTTCTCCGAACATAACGCTTTTCTTTTAAACCAAAAACATCCCATTTTTTGAGTGAAAGTATCTTTTTAAGTAATTTTATATACAGATATTGTCCAGTGAGAGTGTTATTTAAATTTTATTTAACATGTGCAAATTGTATTTTGACTTAGTGCACCTCATAGCATACAATGCACACAGACCCCATGTTGAGAACCATGGCTCTATACAGTATAATCAATATAACAAAAAGGCTTTCACACTTCTGAGAAGGTTTTTTACTAGAGTTTGTAACATGACTATGACGTTTCGCTGTGATGTTGACCAATAAGATCAGACTTTTGGCAATTCTGTGTATCTCAAAGGTATCTGAGGAGCTAAGGTCAGAGCTCTGTGAAGTACAATTTGAAAACCCATTCTTTATGGACTTTGTTTTAGGAAGGTACACATATTGTTGTCAGTTGGACCCAAAAAGTTGGATTCATCACTCCATAATACTCATTACCGCTGATTTTCATTCCAATCTTGGTTTACTTTAGCATATCTTAGCTTTTTCACCCTGTTCACCTTCTGACAAAGTGGTTTCTTGGCTGCTACCCTTCAAAAAGACCATTCCTGATCAAGCTTCTTCAGACAGTAGAATGGTCCACTTGCCATCCCAATGAAACTGCCAAATGCTGCTATTGCACAAGTGTACAAGTGGAAGGGGAGATCACACTAAATACTTGCCACTGTAGCCTGTAGTATCTATTTGTCCTATTTATTTCATTTTGTAGTTGTATTCTAATAAACAGACTGAGAAATAATAATATGTGGTCAGTATACCATTGCTAAAACAATAATATATCCAATCTAATGGTGGCCTAAGACTTTTACACAGTACTGTACATGAATCATACAGTATTATGAACCTATTAGCAGTGAGTGTGGCTAAAATAATAGTAATCAGTAATTGCAAGTGGTGTCTACAAATTTTGTGAACGAACTCATGGGCCATGTAGCCCATGAGAACAATCTGACCAACACCTGCGGCAACTGAAATCTCGAAGTTCTGCTTCAACAAAAACTCAAGGTTTACAGTGTAGAATTGTGCAGTCTCAGGAAGATTAGTCTGAATGATCCACACACATCTAAACACATCCCATCTAAAAAAGAATAACAAGTGCTGTTTGTTCGCAAATACAACAGCACATGTCTGTCATTAAACTCTTGCATGCAATACGTGTCTCTTAGACTTGGAGAAACAACGCCTTTCCTCACCAGCTCACACTCTCTGTATGGATCCTGTGTAACAAGACATACAAATATACACATGAAAACACCCAGGACCTCCAAGAGGTCAACACGTTCACGCCTTTGCTTTCTAATCTTACGTAAGAGAGTGAAATGCATTCCATTCAAATAATGGGTTTTAGGTTATTCTGACAGCAGCCAAGTGGCTGATAACAGCAAAGCGTGTTTTATGAGGCAGGCAGATAGTTTTTGCTTGTTAAAGCCTATAAAACAGAGCGCTTTCATCTCTGAAAGTGCAAGGATCCAGGGTTCAATAGCTGGAACGTTCTTGTGTTGTATGGCTGATTTGCTAGGGGTGCTGGATAGAAACAGGTCATGCGGTATTTGTGATGACAGTTGCTATAAACAGAGTTTTCTGTTCATACCAAACAAAGGGGATGATGAGGTGTAGAGGTGGAGCTTTGACACACCCCTCAACTTTCTTTTGAGGTCTTCTGTGCAGCTCATTACCCATTGCTTACACACATATACACGCATGCACACACTAATTTTCTGTGTATATCTTTAAGGCATGGGTTCAGGTATTTTCATTTCTTATCAACTACTAAGTGGAAGTCGTCTTTCTGCCTTTGAGTCAATGGATTATTCAGCCCTGATTGAATGTCATCTTTTTGCTGCCTAAAATGTCAATGATTAAATAATGTGCTTGGTGAAAACATAAAATACATTGTTGTGTTTTTAGTATGGCAGATGGTTTTATTATGACTAGACTTATTGTCTGACTAATTAATGAAGAGAAGTCTTTGGAAAAAAGTGATCTCAACTTGATGTCACAATGTGATATACAGTATTTACTTTTATTCTGTGTAGTAGTATATACTGTAGGTGTAAACAGAAAAAACACCAATGAGTAGGGTAAATCAGAGTAGAATTGCATTAGTTCCTTAAACTTTCATAATGCCAAGATTTGTTGTTTTTATGCTTACCACTTTAATTCTCATTTATATTTCCTAAAGCAGAAGAAACTACGTCTACGCTCCTCCAAGTACTTCTGGTAATTGGCATATGAGGATTTATATAGAACTGCTACAAAAGAAAAGAAATGAAACACTGCTTGTTGGTAAGGATAAGTGTGGGTTAGCAGCTTCATATGAATGCTTTAAGTTAATGTGGTTGTATCTCCAGATGCTCTGGAAAAGAGTGTGTGTGGAGATTCTGCCTTGAATCTGCCAACCCTGAGGATGTGGGACACCACTTGACTGAAAACAGCTAAAGGAAATTCCCACAACAAAAACTTCTGACAAAACAAAGCACAAATAAATGTACACAGAGTCTTCTTTGCCTTCGTCTTCTGTGTTCTCCTTGGTAGTAGTAGCTCCACAAAATCAGGGTGCGAGGATATTTGCCCATAAACGAAGTGATTTCACGTCTGTCAAGTACCATACTGTTCATAAATCTTAAGCCCCCTAAATACACAACATGGCCAAAAGTATATGGTATGCACTGCCTTAATACCTTCTCATTATACTGGATATAGGGAAAACCTACGAGCACAATAAACTACATGGTTAACATACTGCGATCCAGTAATGTGTTTGCGTGTAATTTATAGCTTTATATAAAAAATTCAGTTATTGACGACAAATGTATATTAGTCATATGCTTGATTCTTATGAAAATTTGCAAGAAAAGATGTGAATTCTATTAGAACTTGTATTCACATCTTGGACGCGCACAGAACGAAATCTGACTCACACACCTACACTACATGGACAAAAGTATGTGGACACACCTTCGAAATTATAAGGTTTGGCTATTTAAGCCACATCCAAGGCTTATAGGTGCATAAAATCGAGAATACAACCACAAATCTCCCAAAACAAACACTGGCAGTATAATGAGTCATAATAAAGAACTCAGTGACTTTCATTATGACATACGATGGCACCATTCCAACACTCCTGTAAGTTGCTGTAGTGAAAGAATGCCTTGGAGAAGAATGGCAGTAGGCCACACAAGCTCAGAAAATGGCACTACTGAGTGCTGAAGTGTGGAACATGAAAGATGTGGGTGTTGGCTTTCATTTGTTGAGTTCCAAACTCCTTCTGAGAACATCAGCACTAGGACAGTGTTGGTTAGGCACTTGCGCCAAAGCCGAAATTCTAGTACATACTGTACAGGTATGCACTGTTTAATGACTGCATTACATTCTCTGAAACAGGACGTTGACTGAAACGGTCTTTGACTGGACATTAAGATCGCCACATAGTAGTTATTATACTTTACACATAGTGTTTTATTTTAAACAACGACGTTAATTAAAACACAATATAAAAACATTTAGTACAGTACTATACTGTACAATACATTAATTCTTATCTTTGTATCTTTTATAAAACATAAAAAGCGAGAGTGAAACTAACCTTTTTAAATGTCTTTCAAGACTGCAATTCTCTTTTCTGTCAGCAGGTGCCTTAGGGTTCACTCATACTAATTTTCTGTCTTTCAGACAAATTAGATTTACAGTGGGGCAAAAAAAGTTTTAGTCAGCCACTGATTGTGCAAGTACTCCGACTTAGAAAGATGAGAGAGGTCTGTAATTTTCATCATAGGTACACTTCAACTATGAGAGACAAAAATGAGAAAAAAATCCAGGAAATCACATTGTAGGAGGTTTTTGGAAGAATTTAATTGTAAATTATGGTGGGAATATAAGGATTTTGGTCAACAATGACCAAAAGTTCAACTCAGACTCAGTACTTTGTAACATAACCCGTTGTTGGTTAATGACAGAGGTCAAAACGTTTCCTGTCAAGTCTTCAAACCAGGTTGGCACCACACTGTAGCTGGTATTTTGCCCCATTCCTCCTGCAGATCTCCTCTAGAGCAGTGATGTTTTTTGGAGCAGCACGGACGTTCTTTTTCTACTCCCTCAACAAATTTTCTATGGGGCTGAGGTCTGAGACTGGCTAGCCACTCCAGGACCTTGAAATGCTTTTTACGGAGTCCTTCGTTGCCCGAGTGGTGTGTTTGGGGTCATTGTCATGCTGGGAAGACCCAGCCACGTTCCATCTTCAATGCTCTCACTGATGGAAGGAGGTTTTAGCTTAAAATCTCATGATACATGGCCCCTTCGTTCTTCCCTTAACACGGATCAGTCATCCTGTCCCCTTTGTGCAGAGAAAACAGCCCCAAAGCATGAGGGTTTTCCACCCCCTGCTTCACAGTGAGGTATGGCACAACTCAGCATTCTTCTTGCTCCAAACACGGCCCGTTGAGTTTTTTACCAAAATGTTCTATTTTGGTTCATCTGACCCACATGATATTCTCCCAATCCTCTTCTGGATCATCCATATGCTCCTCTGGGCAAACTTCCGACGGGGCCTGGACATGTACTGGCTTGAAGCAGGGGACACGCCTGGCACTGCAGGATCTGAGGTCCCGCTTGACGTAGTGTGTTACTGATGGTAGCCTTTTGTTACTTTGGATCCCAGCTCTCTGCAGGTCATTCATTAGGTCCCTCCGTGTAATTCTGGGATTTTGTGCTCATCGTTCTCATGATCCATTTTGACCCCACGGGATGAGAATCTTGCGTGGAGCCCCCAATCGAGGGAGATTATCAATGGTCTTGTATTGTCTTACATTTGCTCCCACAGTTGATTTATTCACACCAACCTGCTTTGCCTATTTGTAGATTCACTCTTCCCAGCCTGCTGCAGGTCTACAATTTTCTTCCTGGTGTCCTTTCGACAGATCTTTGGTCTTGGCCATGGTTGAGTTTGGAGTCTTGACTGTTTGAGGCTGTGGACAGGTGTCTTTTATACAGATAACGAGATCAAACAGGGGTGCCATTAATACAGGTAATAGTGCGAGGACAGAAGAGCTTTTAACGAAGAAGTTTACAGGTAGGTGATAGAGCCAGAAATCTTGCTTGTTTGTGGGTGAACCAAATACTTATTTTTCCACCATGATTTACAATTAATTCTTTAAAAAAAATCCTACAACGTGATTTCCTGGATTTTCTTTTTCTCATTTTGTCTCTCATAGTTGGAAGTGTACCTATGATGAAAATTACAGACCTCCTCCCATCTTTCTAAGTCAGGAGAACTTGCACAATCAGTGACTGACTAAATATTTTTGTGCCCCCATTGTATATGAGACAGATTGTTTATTTAATATAACAATTTCTTAAGGCTTTTTGGCTGTTAAAAGTGAATGGGTGTTTTGGGGTGTAAAACAGTGCATACTGTACAAATCTAAAAAAATCTCAGATTCATTGTGCAATGCACACCTGTATTCATGACCTTCCAAAATATTACAGAAACAAGACATACTAATATGGTCATTTTTTAAATATTGCACCCAATGGTCATGCTAGAGTGTAATAATCATGCTAATTCACTCCTACTTTTGGTCTAGTTTTTAAAAATTCTCCATCCCTTAGAGGCGTTTTTCTTGGACTCACATTGGCTCTTTCCTTGAACCATCACATGACTGATCACTAATCATTTCCAGCATACTCAGTCTCAATAGCAAACCAGCGATTGGGAAAATTGATGGCTTATTCACATTAAGAAGCAGGAACATGATGGGCCACTAATTTAGGAATTACTTACAGTGGGGAAAATAAGTATTTGATACATTGCTGATTTTGCAAATTTTCCCACCTACAAAGAACGTAGAGATGTGTATTTTTTATCGTAGGTACACTTCAACTGTGAGAGACAGAATCTAAAAAAAAAATCCAGAAAATCACATTGGATGAATTTTAAATAATCAATTTGCATTTTATTTTATCCTTACCCCATGAGCTGAGATTTTGCATGGAGTCCCAGACCGAAGTCTTGTGTTTCTTCCATTTTCTAATAATTGCGCCAACAGTAGTTGTCTTCTCACCAAGCTGCTTGCCTATCGTCCTGTAGCCCATCCCAGCCTTGTGCAGGTCTACAATTTTGTCCCTGGTGTCCTTAGATAGCTTTGTGATTGACTGAGTGTGTGGACAGGTGTCTTTTATACAGGTAAGGAGTTCAAACAGGTGCAATTAATACAGGTAATAAGTGCAGAATAGGATTGCTTCTTAAAGAAAATCTAACAGGTCTGTAAGAGCCAGAATTCTTGCTGGTCGGTAGGTGATCAAATACTTATTTCATGCAATAAAATGCAAATTAATTACTGAAAATCATACAATGTGATTATCTGGATTTTTTTAGACTCTGTCTCTCACAGATGAAGTGTAATACGATAAAAAGTACACATCTCTACATTCTTAGTAGGTGGGAAAACCTGCAAAATCGGCAGTGTATCAAATACTTATTTCCCCCACTGTATTTAGCACCAAATAAAAATTTGTCAGTGCCTAGAAAATCAGGGAGCAACAGGCTTTAGACCATGCGGAATGTCAACTGTTAGCGCACCACCAATAATAACTCATTTTCTGAAGCAATGCTTCATCTGCTTTTCGTCAGTGGCAACTCTGTTTGCTGGAGGAAGAAAAATGGTCTTGTGTGATATTTAATGTTTTGGGTTGAGCCCCTTAGTCTTATTAGAGGGACCTTTTAATGCTGCAGCACACAATGACATTCTAGAGTAGTGATTTCTCTCAGAAGGGCTCCAACAATGGGCAAAGAGCCACATGCATGAATGAACATATAGTAGCATTATGCCAGTGTATAGGTCTTGGTCCACAGGTTAAGATTGACTTGCAGCATTTTGGGGAAGACCCATTCCTGTTTCAACAGACATAAATCAAGTATGTATCAGGAAATGACATCATGTAAGCTTTTGTGGATGGACACAAAAAGATGCAAAGAGCACAAGAACTCAGTAATGATATCACTGTGGTAGCCTAGCGGGTAAGGTACTGGACTATGGACCAGAAGGTCCAGGGTTCAAATCCCACCTCTGCCAAGCTGCCACTGTTGGGTCCTTGAGCAAGACCCTTAACCCACAATTGCTTGGATTGTAAGACTGTACCAATTGTAAGTCGCTCTGGATAAGGACGTCTGCTAAATGCTGTAAATGTAAACGTAATGTAACGTAATCACAGTTTTTCTTCCATCTTCACACATTACATATTTGGCTCTTATGCACAAAACTAAACAAAAAACTCAAAGCCACACACACAAAGCACTAAACTATGGAAATGTTTGTGTCATTAGTATGCGCTCCTCACTTGAACCTGCTCCGTAATCCACCTTTGGTGTAGCAATAGCCTGCTAAACCTGTTGTTGTGATGTCATTGTTATATTGAGTCTTATCAGTGCTCGTGGGTGTACTGCTGGGTGACACTGTAGTAACAAACTGCCTGCTGCTGGCAAACATGCCTGTCATTTCCCTTCCGGCAGGACTTGATGTCCAACACCCATCGTGAGGGACCATCCAGCTGTGACCTCGTGTGTAATACACAGGCATGCACATATTCAGGTCTGTTTTCCAGCTTTCTTTTCCAGTCATTCCTATCACTTGCTACCTCATCCTCTTTTTCTGACCCATCTCTCCCTCCCTCTTCCATTCTGTATCTTTCATGAGCTCTGTCTGTTTTCCTTCCTTATAATAACATGCCAAATGACCTGGGTCCATATGCTGTACACTGATACATATCTGCATGTGTGCATGTATCAATCCTCACTGTCTAGGTGTTCTTCAATCAACCTGTGTATAGGGGTTGCAGTTAAGATAAACTGATCCTCTCTCTGTTAAGCCTGCATCCTGTTTATAGTCAGAAAGTCTTTCCTCTAAAACGTATCACGTTTGATCATTTTTGTGTTCCATCTGTAATGTTTGCTTCATCATTATATTTATGGTCTCTGACCCAAGTGCTTGAATAATGTGTTTATAGACCCCAGCAATGTGGTAGTTTCTTTGCAGTCATTATTTACACTTAGTCTGCATTTGTAAATGAAAAACAGACAACAGAAACACTAAAAATATCAGTTACTGGTCTGTTGTATAAACAGGCATCGGTTTATGTTGTAGGTTCTGTGTGTTAGTTTGCTTACAATCTTGTTTTTGCCTCCGGTGTGTGTTACGTAGTATCTTTAATGAAATGATTTATTGGCTAACTAAAACTGTGTTCTAACAAATAACTTATACCTACCTTAAAGGCGTTTTCTCTGGCGTATTTAAGCTACTTTTGCAGTATAGCTAGCTATATTTCTCTGACAAATAGACCTGATTTACAGGAGCTTCATTTTGTAAACACTACGTACAGACTGGCTGCATTATGGCTAAATTTAAAAGTCAGCTTTGGGAAGCATCTTTCACAATGCAAGTACGCTCCACTGCCCTCCTATTACTTTCTGAAAATATGTAGGCATGTGGGTGTGTGCAGCGTGTCCAATATAGGCGTGGTCGGGCGTGGTGGAGTACTGAATGTATAGCAAAGGTGGGTGGATTGGAGCCTGAATTCAAGAAGATGGGCCACATTGCTGGTGGTGCTGGATATGGAAAGTACCGCAATGCTTAGCTGGTTGAGTCATTGGTCCTGTGGCCCAGTGGGCAGGAATGTCTTTCAGTCTGGATACAATTAAAACCAGAAATACGAGAGTGCATTCCTACTCCTCCAGCCAACCACCATGGGGGGCAGGGGGCCATACGCTGTAGCACTCAGCAGTGTGTGTGTGCATGCATTAGCAGCTTTGCACAAATTGGTGGAATCACATTACTGCCTGGCAATACTAAGTTCTACCAGAAAGGCAAGAACTGTTGCAAAGTTAGTCAATGTTCCAAGAAAAAAAACTTTCACGCTGACTGGAAATACTGAGGAGCCTTAATGTATCTACTGTAGCATGTGGATTAGCATGCAGGATGAGTCACAGAGCAACGCAATACCACTTTTTGGCTGTATGGTGAGTTAATCCCTGCATGATTTTCCTCAGGTCTATTATAGAAAGACAGTTAAAAACCATAAACTCTAAATTAAAACCTAGAGTTCAGTTAATTAAATCCCATAGCTACAGAGTTGTTTGTTCCAAAAAATCAGATTGATTTGAAACAATAAATGCAATGCATGAAATTGGAGTAGATTAAATGCCTCAGTAATAGGTGGGCTTCAGACAGGAATTTTATGTACATGTATACAGTCACCTCGCCAATCTCATCTCGCTCCAGCTGGACGGATTTCCCTGCATGCACTTTACCTCGAAATGCTGCCAACCTCACCTGACACACTTGCCAAGCTTAAAATATGACAAATGTCTTGCCAGCAATGAAATTCTACACGCTAAGCCACCATGTTTCAGACTGTCGGTAGGTGGCGCTTTAATCTTACATTAAACTTGCAACTCTGGATGATGTACGGCCCCTGTCTGTTATCAGAGAGTGATATATGGAGGAGACTTGTCACTGGTTAAAGTATGAATGAGACAGCCCACCCCATCATTAGGAAGAACCAATCGGAGTGTTAGTAAAAGTGTTGGAGAGGGGAGCGGCAAGTCTTGGCCCCCTTTTAGTGGTGGATGTGCAGTAGGCAGAATAACCTTTAAAAAATCATGTTTTTCTGTATTATTTATACAATTTTTATATAATATCATATATATATTATTTTAAACATTAATTTCTCTTTCAGTTTCAGATATATAGGTCTTTCCCCATTCAAAGAGAGTCTGGTCTTGTATGGCTTGTATGGTTAGAAATAACTTCCCCGTGGCATTACCAAGAGTGAACAGACTTATCTTATAATGACTTTGCTGTTATTCATTGCAAACTGGACTTCATGCGCTTCACATTACAGAAACAATTGTCAATCACGGACTAGTTCTCAAATTTGTGTAAATGAATAGAAACTGCACATGCCCGTACATGTTTATGTACAGTGTAGATGTGATTGTACGATCATGCTCAGCAAAACAAATGATGTAAGCTTCAGGTATGAATGTCACTTTGTCTATTTTTTTGTAATCTCGTTAATTCGTGAAACTTGCCTCTTGCTTTTGGCAGGATAACACGTTTAGACTGTAGTTCATTTGCTGTAATCCTGCTTTTTGGCAGAAGGTTTTTCAGTATTAAAGCATATTCATTATGAAATTCAGAACTTCTTTGATTTATTTTGCTTCTTTATTTTGTTATAAAAAAACAGTTGTATAAAAAGAAAAGAAGTTTGTGTGCTATCGCATATGCTATCTGCGATAGCACACAAACTTCTCTTCTTTTTATACAACTATACAACTAATAAATATACAACTAAAAATATATATACAAAAGAAAAGAAGTTGGGTGCTATAGCATATGCATCGCGAGAGTAAAAAAAAAGGAGAGGACGGGGGAGAAAAAGAGATAAAGAGAATAGAGGAAATAAGAAAAAGAAGAGAAAGCGCGACGAAAAGGGAGAGAGAAAACGAAACGAGAGAAGCGGGAGAGAGAGAGAGAGAGAGAGACGAGAGAGAGAGATTTGAGAGAGAGGTAGGGAGGGGCAGGAGATAGATAGAGGGGAAGGGAAGACCAGCGACGACTTATATATCGAGATGCACCGTATGTATATACTGTATATAGAGTATTAGATGAGATATGTATATACTGATAATATAATCTATATATATACGTAGCTATATATCATATATAGAATATACATACATACATACCTACATATCTATATATAGATATATATACTATATATATAGATCAATATCTATATATATCTATATATACACACACACACATACATACATATATATGTGTATCACATATATGTGTATACATATATATATATAGCTCATGTAAGACTAACCCTGTAGTTTGCATGCCTAAGTTTGTTTAAGAATGAACTTTTTCTATATTTTTTTCTCTCTTTTTTGGTTTGTTAAATCTCGTGATTTTGTAAGAAAGATATATGTATACGCTCGTATACAAGTAGTATATAAGAGTATATGCCATATGTACTCTCATGTGTGGCATCAGGGCTGTGGTTGAGGCAATGGCTGTGAGAGGGAGGAGCTGTCAGCAAGATTAAAAAAGATGTGTAATTAAGGCCAGCTGACTTAAATGCCTGTTTTTACTTCAGTAGGTTGTCCTGAGGACAAAGCACAAAACAAAAGCAATTCATCAGCACCAGTCAATATTTTTTATGTTCTTTTTAGCAATTGTCAAAAGAAACTTTAAAAGTTCTGTACCTCACTGGTACCTGTGTCCTTCTTACTACAAGCTGAAACTTTTACGATGGTACTGACACCCTGGAAGACACACCAATCTGTGTTTGGGGAAGTAAATCAGCTCCATGTCAGCCTGAAATAATCAAGGAGTCAAACGCTAAGGGCGGTTTACTCAAAGAACAAGAAAAAAACCAGGAACACCTTCTACCACAGGAGGTAATTACTTGTAAACTAGTCCTCACTCTCCTAGGCCACACTCTCAGCCTCATTTTCATAAATTGAGAACAAGTAACTTAGGTTGAATGTGAGACACTCTAAACTATGTAACCCTTAAGAAATATGATTCTGATGAGATTCTGTAGTGTAATCAGGATCGACTAAATAGAAAATAAACTGCAGTGTACACTTTGATTTACTGAGCCCATCCTTGACAGAGCCTCTATGATTCTCTCCCTCTGAGACAAAAATATTATACTTGGGGGTCACATTTATTTATTGAGGAAAATGATCCAATATTACATATTAGTGAGTGGCAAAGTATGTGACCCTTTGCTTTCATATCCTATCTGGTTTGACCCCCCTGTGCAGCAATAACTGCAACTAAACGTTTCCTGTAGCTGTTTGATCAGTCCTGCACACCGGCTTGGAGGAATTTTAGCCCCTTCCTCTGTACAGAACAGCTTCAGCTCTGGGATGTTGGTGGGTTTCTCCTCCTCACATTAACTGCTCACTTCAAGGTCCTTCCACAGCATTTCCATTGGATTAAGGTCAGGACAGGACTTTGACTTGGCATTCCAAAAACATGAACTTTATTCTTCTGTACCATCATTCTTTGGTAGAACGGCTTGTGTGCTTAGGGTCGTTGTCTTGCTGCATGACCCCACCTTCTCTTGAGATTCAGTTCATGGACAGGATGTCCTGACATTTTTCCTTTAGAATTATCTGATATAAATTCAGAATTCATCTTTCCAACTGCAGACGAGCAGCAATGTTCTTTTTGGAGAGCAGTGGGCCTTTCTCCTTGCACCCTGCCCCGTACACCATTGTTGTTTCAGTGTTTCTTCTGAAGGTGGACTCATGAACATTAACATCAGCCAATTGTGAGAGAGGCCTTCCAGTTGCTTAGAAGTTACCCTGGGGCCCTTGTGACCTCGCCAACTATTCACAACGCCTTGCTCTTGGAGTGATCTTTGTTGGTCGACCACTCCTGTGGTGGTGAGGGTAACAATGGTCTTGAATTCCTCCATTTGTACACAATCTGTCTGACTGTGGATTGGTGGAGTCCAAACTCTTTAGAGATGGTGTTTGTAACCTTTTTTCCAGCCTGATGAGCATCAAGCAACTCTTTTTTCTGAGCTCCTCAGAAATCTCCTTTGTTCGTAACCATGATACACTTCTACAAACGTGTGTTGTGAAGATCAGACTTTGATAGATCCCTGTTCTTTAAATAAAACAGGGTGCCCTCTTCACACCTGATTGTCATCCCATTGATTGAAAACACCTGACTCTAATTTCACCTTCAAATTAACTGCTAATCCTAGAGGTTCACATACTTTTGCCACTCACTAATACGTAATATTGGATCATTTTCCTCATTAAATAAATGACCAAGTATAATATTTTTGTCTCATTTGTTTAACTGGGTTCTCTTTATCTACTTTTAGGACTTGTGTGAAAATCTGATAATGTTTTAGGTCATATTTATGCAGAAATATAGAAAATTTTAAAGGGTTCACAAACAAATGGATGTTATGCAGCACATACTTGTATTTTAAGTGTAAATTTAACCCACTTCATTGCATTTTTTTTCTCTGTCACTTAAAAGTGCATGATAGGAAAATTCTACAAACAGATTTGATTGCAGCATATAAAGTACTCTAAGGTCCATCTATTTTATTTTATGGGATGAGAAAGCTTGTCTTTTGTTTATATTTGTTTTGTAACTGAGCTGATTGTATATATACCTAGTGGTTGGTAAATCAAACATTGAATTTGGATTTTACTGGTACAGTTCATCGCATGAATTTGGTTTGATAGCAACTGCCTCAAGTGCAACAGGTTAACTCAGTTTTAAAAGCTGCTTTCTAGTTTTAAAGCCTATTAAAACGCTCCATCCCACACTGACACACTTTTTCCCCATACACACACAGATTTTACGTGAATGTAGAATTGGCCACTAGCCTCTCTGTTCTCGCTACTGCACAGCAAGGTTGCTGACTGTGCATACGATAGATGGGTATGTCTGCCTCCAGTGTCATGCCACTTTGTCACCCTGAGCAGGACAGCTGATCTCCCTTCATTCTGTCTCAGAGGGTACATGAATGAAGGACAGTTCAAGGATTGAAAGCTCAAATGCAGTCCATGCAGAAACTCCAGAAGCAAGGTCTATGGACATTTAATTCCTTTTCTGCTGTCAATACTAACACTTTAACACCCATGTGGGCTTATTTGCACTAAGAATACAGTACTGTGGATGTAAAAAATAAAGAAAAACACAATAAACACAGCGCATGCATTATAGCATATTGAGGATATATCAAATACTAATACATTTTTAAATTTAGTTATTTATTCAATTGACAAAGATTCAACTTTTCAGTTATTCTGACTATATTATTTGTAATGGAAAACACTGAACATGCAAAATAGAAGCATTTTTCAACTTTTAATCCCACACTGTAAGGATTTTTTGAAAAACACTTTTGTGTATTTTTCAGTCAAGGGTAACATATGCCATATATCAGTATCATTTATGCTTCAAAGTGACAGGACATTTATTTCAGAAGGTTAAATTTGTGGCTATGCATTACCTTTCTGGAAGCATTGCACAGTGTACGCTTCCCTTTTAACTCACTGCTTCAAATAAAACTATATACAAACAACTTATGGCAAGATTTTAATATTGGGACACCTCCAGCTGAAGAAGGCAGGATGGAGGATGGAGATGCAGGTAAGGCTGATTTGTTTTCAAACACACAATTAATGCCACACTACATTTAAAAAATCAATCAGATGCACACAATGCACAAAGGCAGCTGACAAACATATATCTCACACCTTTCACAGGACCACACCTCCTTATGTATGTCTCCTTACATGTCTAGTAATTAGGCGTGAGGACAAGCACACACAAACAGAGATGGTTACGATAATGCACAGGGTGGGGGAGGTTTATGCTAACCATGAAGTAAATGCCAGGTCCAACCCCAGACTTGGTGTAACATGACAAAGATATAATCTGCGTCTCATCCAAATCATTTATCGGTAGTTTTGACCTTGCCTCATGTAATCACATACTTTAAATGTTAATTGACTTCCCCAACAATTGTTCAACAGTTACTTTCGAGTAAATGGGTCAGTACAAGCAATCATGTCATATGTATAATCCAGTAACTGTAGATGGCAATAAGATGTAAAACAAGTGTTTTTTTAACCAAGGGTTTGCACTATCACTGTAATGAATTCATTTGCATTTCATTGTGAAATGGGGTGTCTATATCGTATTTTTCGGACCATAAAGCGCACCTGGTTATAAGGCGCGATATCAATGATCGACTGCTAACGGATCTATTTTCATACATAAAGCAAGGGCTTTTGTAGTGCACTTTAATGGTAGGTTGAACACTTACTTCACATTCAGATAGCTGCTTAGTCTATCAGTGAACTATCTTTTAAATACTGTAATTTTTAAATAGATACTTAGTGAGTATTGCATAAGACGCATTAAATGAAACAAAACTCTTAAGTTCCGTCGGAAGCTTAGTTTGGTCTTTACCTGGCGCAGGGCGTCTTCTTGCTTCCTCCACTTCCGTATCATTGATTCGTTAATGTTGAATTCTCTCACAGCTGCTCTATGTCCATGTTGTACTGCGTGACCGATAGCGCTGAGTTTAAAATCCGCTTCGAAAATAAATGAATGAACGCACATACCGTAATGTTGAGGCACATACCGTATTACTCCGCTATGTTCCTGACTACGGTTGCCATAAGCTTCCTAACTTACCAACGCCGTGCTAAAACATTTTGACAGATTTATGAGCCGATCTACAATCGGTTCTAGGTCAGAAGGCTCAACCAGAATTAATTCATACATTAGACGCACCGCATTTTAAGGTGCACTGTCGATTTTTGAGAAAATTAAAAGATTTTAATTGCGCCTTAAGGTCCGAAAAATACGGTAGGAAAGAAACATCGCTCTTATGCAATACTCACTAAGTATCTATTTAAAAATTACAGTATTTAAAAGATAGTTCACTGATAGACTAAGCAGCTATCTGAATGTGAAGTAAGTGTTCAACCTAGCATTAAAGTGCACTACAAAAGCCCTTGCATTCAGAATGTGACCAGCCCAGTTATTATAGATAAACATCTGTCTACAATTTTAAAGCTAGTGGGCTGAGCACCAGCAAGCCATCAAATTTTACTTCTGTATCTTAGCATGGGACATCCCTCCAGGGCTTTCCTGCCTTTCATAGAAAAGCCCCCTAAAGTGTCATTGCTATGCGCAAACTGCTTTTCCTTCCTTCCATCTCTCAGAGAAACCAACTGACATATTCATTTCTGCAACTGAGCATAGGCTGATCACTTGGCTAACTTACTACAGGTAGCTCCTTCCTTTGCCTGGAATATATATATATAGTGGGGCAAAAAAGTATTTAGTCAGCCACTTATTGTGCAAGTTCTCCTACGTAGAAAGATGAGAGAGGTCTGTAATTTTCATCATAGGTACACAGGAAAAAAAAATCCAGGAAATCACATTGTAGGATTTTTAAAGAATTTAATTGTAAATTATGGTGGAAAACAAGTATTTGGTCAATAACAAAAGTTCAAATCAATACTTACTGAGTAACATTCTTTAAAAACCCTACAATGTGATTTCCTGGATTTTGTTCTCATTTTGTCTCTCATAGTTGAAGTGTACCTATGATGAAAATCACAGACCTCTCTCATCTTTCTACGTAGGAAAACTTGCACAATAAGTGGCTGACTATATACTTTTTTGCCGTGTGTTTGATCTTATGTATTGCAAATGGGTCCGTTTGGTTCCCTTTCTAGGTGTGGTTATCTGCCCTTGTGTGAGCAGCAATTGGAAGAGAAGGTTGCTGACATGTCTTTGGAGAAAGCACATGCTGTCTATGCAGGCTCCTAAGCTGGAAGTTTGTCATGTGATAGAAGACTCAGCTATTAAGTGTGAATTAGCAAGTACTAGATTGAGAGAAAATAAAATTAACTACAGTACTATGTACAAGTCTTAGGCCACCACTAGACTTGTTGTTTTAGTAATGGTATAATGATTATACATGACATATTGTCAAAGACTGGACCCAAAACTTTTCCACTGATCTTCATTCCATTCTTTGTGAGCTTTAACAAATGTTAGACTTTTCACCCTGTTCCCCTTCCAAAGAAGTGGTTTCTTGGCTGCTACCTTTCCAAAAAGACCATTCCTGATCAAGCTTCTTTGGACTGTAGAATGGTCAACTTGGCATCCCGATGAAGCTGCCAGAGTCTGCTGCTGCTCAAGTGTATTGTGTTGTGAAGAGCAGACTTTGATAGATCCCTGTTCTTTAAATAAAACAGGGTGCCCACTCACACCTGATTGTCATCCCATTGATTGAAAACACCTGCCTTTAATTGAAGTAAATTTAGCCTGAGAAAATCCCTTATCAAGAAATATTTTTTTGAGAAAACCACATGTTCCACAAGGATTGGCACCTTTGCATTTAATACTCCGTAACACCTCCCTTTGCGATAAATGCAGCGCATCTCCTATAATATCTTATAATGTTGGAGAATACAGAACATGGAATTTAAGGTTTTAAATTCATCTTTATAAATTTCTCCAGATTGTCCATGGATCGTAGGTCCTCTATTGTGCACTCTCCTCTTTAGCTCACCCCACAGGTTTCCTATAGGTTTAGACCAGAGGCCTGAAATGGCCAAGGCAGAAGTTTGATTTTGTGATCAGTAACAAATTTTTGTGTTGATGTCAACATATGTTTTGGATCATTGACCCATTTTTTCTTGGCAGAGGCAGACAGATTTTGATTTAAAACATATTCCATGATGCCATGTCCACCAACAAGGTTCAAAAACAGCTCCACAATCTCACAAACCCTCCATCTAAGAGTGGGTGTCGAGTACATTTCATTATAGTCATCCCTCTTTTTTCGCCATCCCACCTTGAGTGTTTGTTGCCAAAAAGCTCATGAAATTTTCCTTTAATCTAACCATCGAACACCATTCCTAGTTGGCTTACAAAACTCTAGGTGCTTACATTTGTGGTTTGATGACAGGAAAGGCTTTTCATGGCAAACCTTCCAAAACCTTCAAAAGCCTAAATACAAATGGAAAACTACTCATTTTTTACCAGGGGTGCCAATAATTGTGGAGGGGACTGTATAATTTTTGGGTTGGAAGCAAAAGTATGAACATAGATATGGTGATAAATTGTACGTGATTCTGACCCTGCAGTTGTCTATGTATTGCAGCGAAGACTGAGGCTGCCTCCTAACTCATACGGAAACACATTCACTGAGGTGAGTCAGAGACAAGAGAAGTCATACATAGCTACAGCTTAAATATATCCTCAGCTATAGTAGTCCTACTATCCAGTGCAGGTATGTTGACTGAGGTCTGAGGAAAGGTCTGCCAGTAAGCCATCACTCATAAAACCTCACTACACTACTGGCCAGGTATATTTAAAAATGATTAATCACACTCCCTTTCCAATAATATCTCAATTAGAGGTGAGTGGTGAGCTCTAGGTCTGAAAGTGTCACTAGGATGTTAAACCACCATCTGTGTGACCGCTGGTTCAGGTCTGCTCAGCTGGAGATGATTCCGTGTCATGGGGCTAACCTTAAACATTCTGTAGAAAACTGAGAATTGGTGCAGTCACAAATGTAACTGTCTTAAAGTTCTTCTCAGTTTTTAACCATTCTCTCACAGGACTCGGCGTTCTCACAGGGTGCTGTCTACTTTATTCTCAGCCTGGTGCAACATGTTGCGTGGGCTTGCAGGCTGTCCATGTACTCAACTGCTGAGAAGCCCCCGTGAAAGAGTCTTTTTCATCTTCTCTTAGGTGAAATATTCATTTTCAAGTGATTAAGACACACGTGACATGTCTCACACTGTCATGCTCTGACCTTGCAGCTGACTTCTCACTCCCACCCCCACTGCTGAGAGCAAGCATTGGAGTCCAGGCTGGACTATGGTCTCCAGGTTTAATGTAGTGTTTTCATCTGAAGGCTGAAAGATTCCTGTAGCTGTAGAATTTACAGCTGGCTCTGGTATAGCTGTTCGTCAGGAAGGATCCTTGGGCTGCAGACATATGAAACCCCTGCTGTGTAGGTCTGTATTATGGTTTTCCCCACATACCATAAAGTTAAATAAAACAGGACCACCTTTTCTGGAACAAGACCAGGCAAATCCCATGACAATATAAGATTTTTATAGCTTCTTGCTCTGCAGCTTGACTTGTTTCATATTTCATCTGACTTGTATTACCCTTACCACTCCAAAAAAACATAAAAAGAACCTAGTTAAACAATGAAGACAAAATTAATTTATTGAGATACTGAACTCATGACCATAAATGTTAGTCAGTGTGAAAGAGGCCTTTAGTTGCTTAGATGTTACCCTAAGTTCCTTAATAACATTGCAGAATATTACATGCTTTGCTCATGGAGGGATCTTTAATGGGTGACTCCTGGGGAGTAGGCATAGTAGCCCCCTCCCCCTACAACGTGAATAGTGAATGACGTGAATGAGTATAGCCAATGGTTTAGGTTCTCCATTTTGTGACTTTACAGTGGTGCTTGAAAGTGTGTGAATCCTTTAGAATTTTCTATATTTCTGCATACATATGACCTAGAACATCATCAGATCTTCACACAAGTCCTAAAATCACATAAAGAGAACCCAGTTAAACAAATGAGACAAAAATATTCTACTTGGTCATTCACTGATTGGGAAAATGATCCAATATTACATATTAGTGAGTGCCAAAAGTATGTGAACCTCTAGGGTTTTAATTTGAAGGTGAAATCAGAGTCAGGTGTTTTCAATCAATGGGATGACAATCAGGTGTGAGTGGGCACCATGTTTTATTTAAAGAACAGGGATCTATCAAAGTCTGCTCTTCACAACACGTTTGTGGAAGTGTATCAATGGCACGAACAAAGGAGATTTCTGAGGACCCTCAGAAAAGAGGTTGTTTCCAGCTCACTCAGGCCTGGAAAAGGTTACAAAACCATCTCTAAAGAGTTTGGGACTCCACCAATCCACAGTCAGACAGATTGTGTACAAATGGAGGAAATTCAAGATCATAGTTACCCTCCCCCAGGAGTGGGTCGACCAACAAAGATCACTCCAAGAGCTAGGCGTGTAATAGTTTGGCGAGGTCCACAAAAGGACCTCAGGGTAACTTTCTAAGCAACATTGGCACCATCAGAAGTCCACCATCAGAAGAACACTGAACAACAATGGTGTGCATGGCAGGGCTGCAAGGAGAAAGCCACTGCTCTCCAAAAAGAACATTGCTGCTCATCTGCAGTTTGCTAAAGATCACGTGGACAAGCCAAAAGGTTATTGGAAGAATGTTTTGTGGACGGATGAGACCAAAATAGAACTTTTGGTTTAAAAGAAAAGCGTTATGTTTGGAGAAAGGAAAACACTGCATTCCAGCATAAGAACCTTATACCATCTGTGAAACATGGTGGTGGTAGTATCATGGTCTGGGCCTGTTTTGCTGCATCTGGACGGCTTGCCATCATTGATGGAACAATGAATTCTGAATTATTTCAGAGCATTCTAAAGGAAAATGTCAGGACATCTGTCCATGAACTGAATCTCAAGAGAAGGTGGGTCATACAGCAAAGGTTCACATACTTTTGCCACTCACTAATATGTAATATTGGATCACTTTCTTCGCTCAATAAATGGCCAAGTATAATATTTTTGTCTCATTTGTTTAACTGGGTTCTCTTGATCTACGTTTAGGACTTGCGTGAAAATCTGATGATGTTTTAGGACAAATTTATCCAGAAATTCTAAAGGGTTCACAAAGTTTCAAGCACCACTGTAAATGCATTAATAAATACATATGTACTGTTGTTCTTTTGAAATATGCACATAGTTCGTTTGGTGTATTCTATAAAGAGAGTAAGAGAGAAGCAAGAAGACATAATGGACTGATACCGATTGAAACTAGGCAGCGAGATGAAAGCTACGCCACTGGTAACAATGATGTAGAATTTCCTCCACTGGTACACAGTCTTCCTAATGGTGGATTGTTGGAGTCCAAGCTCTTTAGAGATGGTTTTGTAGAAATCTCCTTTCTTTGTGCCAATGATACACTTCCACAAACATTCGTTGTGAAGATGAGACATAAGAAAAGGATTGCGTATAATATTTTTGTCTCATTTGTTTAAGCGGTTTGTCTTTAAATACTTTTAGGGCTTGTGTGAAAAGCTGAAGATGTTTCATGTCATATGTATGCAGAAATACTGAAAATTCTAAAGGGCTCACAAACTTTTAAGCAACGCTGTATGCGGTAACAAGCAAGGAATAAAACAGAGAAATAAAACAGCTTGGTGGGGGGTCTGTTGAGAAAGATTAGTAACAGCTGAAACTAGACAATCCCTTAATTCGGAAAATAAAACATTTCCAGCACTTACGTGAAGAGATTTAGATCACTGCTTCACAAGTTCTGCACTGCCATCCATTGTAGTTTAGTTGGATACATGCTTTAGAGAAGGTTAAGTGGTTACGAACAGCAGAACAGCAATGGCTACCATGCAGAACCGGTTCAAAGAATGACCTGGGAAATGCAGGATGCATTTTTTGCTGTGTAGACTGTGAATAATCTGGTTCATTTGCAGAATGGGAGTTATCAGAGTATTACCATCAAAGTGGGGTCCTTTCATTTAAAGCCTGGTTTTGGTCTTTTGAGAAAGTGAATCATGAGCTAAAATTAGTTGCCAATGGTTTCAACCCCTGAGGAATTGTGTATGCTGAAATAGGGCTTAGGACTCAGCAGATGAAAGACAGCAGGCCTAGTTACGTTTCACTGTTCCCATGGCGACATTATTTAGGATTACTGTTATTAGGACACCGGGGTTAAACAATACTTTATTTGTTATTATAAGGACTAATTAACCTAATTTCCAACTGTCAACCTAACTAATGACTGCATGTACATGTTTAGTCTCATGCTCAACAAGTGAGCTCATACATAGTGATAGATCTGATGGAAACAGCTTAATCCAAAGAGGGTCTAGAAGGGACACATGAACAGACCATCATTTTGCCATCTGTCATATTAGACTTCTGAAAATCACTGTAATTGCAGAGCTTTTAGTTCACATCTAAAAGCACCAGTTTGCTCCATCATTACCATACATAGTGTATTTATAACTGTCACTGGTTTTGCAACAACACCACTGAATTATAGGACAGAATTCTGCTCTGTCACACAAATACATACAGGTCTGAAAAAAATTAGGAGACCACTGCAAAATTATCAAATTCTCTGGTTTTACTATTTGTAGGCACTGTATGCGTTGGGGTGAAATGGAACATTTTTGTTTTACTCTATATATTAGTGACAAATTCCAAATAAAACTATTTATTTTCAGCAATGACGAGCAGTTTTTTGCTATAAATGACAACTGGTCGAAATACAGCAGATGCAGTGTTTCCCCCGGTTAATAATACAAATGAGAATACGAAGGAAACAAGTTTATATTCAATTTTTAACAAAACAATACTAATGTTATAACATAGGAGAGTTCAGTTTCATGTCTTGTACTTTTCCTCAATAAATAAGATTTGCTTCAGCCGATCACCTAATCAGTACCTCATTAAGTATGCGTTGGAGTTCATCAGATAATGAAATGGAATTGTTGCCATACATGTAGATATGTTCATTTTAAGAAAATTCAATGTGGTCAGAGTGGTGGTTTTTTCCAAAGTCGTATATTCATTTCTTCAAAAACAGTGTAGATATTTGTGGAGACAAATGTTCAAATACAAGCCATAACACCAAGCAACTACAGCTAACAAAATAAATAAATATAGAAAAGGGAAGGGAAATGAACCAAAATCAGGGCATGGGGAATTGGAAGAGTATATATAGCACTGTGGCTGTGGTTCTGTTTGCTCTTTTGTACTTCCAGAGTGTAACACTAGCATGAGAAATGCCAAGTTGTGTTCAGTTGCCCACAACAAAGATTGCCCAAAGTGGCACTAATGTGTCAGTGGAGGTCAAGCTTAGCTGGCAGTTCCCAGAAGCAGCTGCCACTGCACTGTAACTGACAAAGATACTCAGAAGGTTTTGGCAACCCAAAAGAAGAACAAAAAAGGGTTATAAGGGAATTATGGGAGAGGTGAGACAGTATTTGTAGCAGACTCCAGGGTTTAAAGGTCTAGTGACTAACAGTGTACTGTATATAAAAGTTAGATAGTTTATTTAGTTTATTTCAAGTCGCTTTCAGCGTCAATGGCTATTTAATGACACGTCAATACAAAAGGTTATATCGAAGCTAGTCGTATATACCCAGAGTGAGCCAATTTAGTGTCATCAATTAACACATCTTTGAACTGTGGGAGGAAACCGTAGCACCCAGAGTAAACCCACAGGGATATGAGGAGAAGGTCGGGATTGAACCGTGCTGTCCAAAAGTTAGATAGAACTAGAGCAAATGTACCTATTTGTGTAGCACAGGCTAGGTTGAATTCTATACTGGCATCATTATCTTGGACGAAGCTCTTGTTTTAAGTCCTGTTATAAACCTCATGAACCTTTCAATTCAGAAACGAAATTATGAGACTGGCATCTTTATCCTGACATACCTCACCTGGGGCCCCTCAGGACAACCCAAAGGAGTTGCTGCCCCACTGCAGGAGCCAGCCGATTGGAGACCGGGGTCTTGTACTCAAGAACCAGCTAAGATGGGTCTCTGCACCAATGCGAAGGGAAGCCACACAACTCGAAACGCAACTCAGACCGAAACAAAAATGTGCTGGCTCAGTGATGAAGCACTGTCAACATGGTGAAATTACAGGGGCTTACTTACAGAAGAGCACAGGAGTTAAACATCACTTGGCTTGTTACTACTGGGGCTAATAAACCTAATTACAAGTTTCATACTCATTAACACCTGCACGTACGCAGTCAGTCTCATTAGCACAGGGCAATTTGCCATTATCAGCTCACTGAAAAGTCCTTAGACCCAGTGAACAGTTTCAACAGAAAAGTATACAAGAGGGGCACAACTATTTGTACAATGTCAATCTGGATAAAAGGGTCTGCCAAATGGCTAATTGTAAACGTATGTGATGTCTAGTTTGTTTGTTTACTGATTTATTTAACATCACTATCAGCATCAGTGGCCATGTTTACACAAGGTTACATCTACGCCTGAAGGTTACTTCAAGACAAGTCACTCACACACTCAAGTCAATGCCAATTTAGTGTAATCAATTAACCTAACACACATGTCTTTGGACTGTGGTAGGAAACCAGAGTACCCGAGTAAACCCATGCGGACACGGGGAGGACATGCAGACTCCACACAGAAAGGACCCAAGCTGCTCCACCCTGGGATTGAACCCAGGACCTTCTTGCTGTGAGGCGGCGATGCTACCCACCGTGCCACCCATGATGTCTAGTAGAGGGTAGTTTTGGAAAATGTTAAGGTTAAGGTTAATAATAAGGTTTCTTGTTCAAACACCACTGCAAACATGGTGACGGTGGCTGGCTGTCTATAGCAGGAAACACAATGGACACCGTGACAACAAATTTCCTCCTGCTAAGCGCCTGGAAATGTTCCGGGCAGTACACTACCCAAAAGTATCCTCTGAGAATATTTTAATATGGCAGTGGGGGAAATATTTTTTTGCAGTCTTTCACATATGCTTTGCATATCTGACTAGTCTGTGAGTGGTTGTTGTTCTCCCCCTGCTAAATTTAGTCTACAGTTCTTAACAACATTTTGGATAATGGACATTGCAAACATAAATTTGCTTTGTTCTTTTGTCAGCTGATTAGAAGAGCCCATGAGTGTTGACTAAAAACACCACACCATGAGAGGTTTGAAGGGTGACAGACAGAAATATAGCTGTCGGTTCTCATCAGGCTGGAAAAGGTTGCAAAAATATCTGTGAAGAATTGAGACTGAACAGACCCCAGTAATGTTCCCCCAACAGCAACAGCAAGGCCTGTAATAGTACGCACGGTCACAAAGGAACCCAGGGTACATTCTAAGCAACTGAAGGCCTCTCTCACATTGGCTAATGTTAATTATCATGAGTCCACTATAAGGGAAACAGTGAACAACAATGGTATTCATGGCAGGGTTGCAAGGAGAAAGCCACTGTGAGACTAAGATAGAACTTTTAAGTTTCCATGAGAAGCACTGAATTCCAAACAATGAATTCAAACATAAGAACCATATCCCATCTGTGAAACATGGTGCTGGTAGCATCATGGTTTGGGCCTGTTTTGCTGCATCTGAGCCAGGACGGCTTGCCATCATTGATGGAACAATGAATTCTGAATTATACTATCAAATTGTAGAGGAAACTGTCCATGAACTGAATCTCAAGGCAACATGGGTCATGCAACAAATCCTAACCACACAAATTATTATTATTATAGATAATTAAACTTAATGTTTTATAATGGTCAAGTCAAACTATTTATGCAGAAATATAGAAAATCTAAAAGTTTCAAAACATTCAAACATCACTTGGTATATATGACAATATCATGATTGCAAACCCCACAAACTTCTAAATACTAGCAACTGATGCATCATATTATTGTGACAGATTTTGTTATGTAAGAATTTGCTAAATGTGTCTAATATTTGGCTCCATCCATCTGTATCCTCCTGTATTCCCAGTACTACAACTCTCACCATGGGAAAATTGGAGTAGCAAAGAACTGTGACAATGCTCTGAACTGTTTGGTAAATGTTTGTTTTGTTGGTCCTGTACACCATTAAAGGTATTCTCTCTACTTTCTGTCTGTTCTTAATTAATATTTGATGACTGCACAGTGTAAAACAGGATAGGTGACATGAAAAGAAGTCTAGGGTACTGATCAGCTCCTCCCAAACACATAGAACATACTGCACCCTACTGTGAAAAGAGTGAGAGAGAGCGAGAGAGGGGGTGGGGGAGCTGGGGAGATAACGCAATCTTCAAGTCTTTAAATAATGACAGAAAAGTGGAGTGTGAAATTTCTCAGCCTACCTGTCCCCTTGTTGCTGACATGGCAGATGAAGAGAGTTTACTTTTCTTCGTCCTTCAGCTATTAAAACCCTTCTATCTGAGGACCTGAAGGAAAATAAGCCTGAGGGGAAACGCTGGAAATGCGTATTTGAATAAATTCAGAGCACCAGTGAGGACAGGGGACCAGGGAAACAAGCACGTTATTCTTTTTCGTCCCACTCTAGATGGCACACTCGATTGAGAGTGCAGTTAGAAAAAAACACTCTTTTTTCCAATACCGAACCAGCCCCAGGAATACAGTGTTTCATTTTGACAGACTTTGCCGAAAATAATGTGTCCTCTTGCAACTCTAACTATATAATTAGATTTTAAAGCTCTTGAAGGCCACATTCAGAGTGTGTCCTCATATTAAATAGATGTGCTGTGACATTGTGCTAATATGGTCAGTATTTCATCATTCTTCCTGATTTGGTAACTACAGAAAAATCTTGCATAGCATAGATTGTGCATTTATAATATGAGTAGACGAGTTGGGCTGACAACCATCTACTTGGAACAGTGATTTATAACAGGCAGTGGAGTAACTCTATATAGGTTCTGGGCCTCTAAGACGCTAGAGATCTGGCATTAACCTTCATTTCCCCCTTCAAGTTTGCATGCTAGTTGTGATTATTTGGGAGGGGAGGAGGTGTGTGAACAATTATGAATGTATGACAATATCCCAAGGGCAAGATTTACCTCCACAAAGCTTTATGTCAGTGCTATTTAGTCACAGATTCAGTTGGGGTCCCCTGGACTGAGTACTGTAGTATTTTTCTGCAGGAAATACCTGTAATTTTCCTCCACTATCTAAGACTGTGCCAGATTACTGTGTAAACATAGAAACAAAAAAAGAAATGAGTAAAAATGGGCATCACATGAGTGCCTCAGGAACAGGTCTGAATATCACTGTAGAAACATAAAAAACATATTCATTGAAAAAAAAAAAACCCACACCCAGATACAATGATTGACAAAAAATATAATGCACCAAGTAGGAGTTGGAATCCAATTTAATTTTATTTGTGTGAATGTTATGATGGCATATGCAAGTGATTACACTATTAGAGTGGAAGGACAAGTTTATTGGGGAAACTGTACAATTCAGTGGAGGCTCTAGTACCCTGCTGGGCCCGTTCTAGCCTGGATACAAGATGAGACATTTCTGGGAAACCAGTGCTGTATGAGGCCGAGCATTATGAAAAATGCCCGCACCACAAGGCCTCGACACGAACCTGGCCGTCACTGGATCCCAAAAGCACCTGGATTTGTTGCTAAAGATGATAGGGTTCCATTCCGTTGCAGTCTATAAAAAGGCTCTCAGAGGCTATTTTTGGGTAGTGTACCTCTTGGTGAGAGACCGTTGACTGCTAGACTCGAAGACATTTTGCCCAGTTGACAGACTTTGAGAGTTGGTGCATCATTGGACTGAGAGTAGCAGCATGGTCTTTTCAACTAATTGCCCACCAGCTAGGCCATTCTGACCTGGCTGTTAGGAGGTGTTGGGAGCAATGGTTCCATGGGCACGCACTGTGAACAGGCTCTGGACGGCCCAGACAGACCACAAGTAGAGAGGATTGTTTGATCTGCCCGACAAGCACGAGTAGTTCCCTCAGTTTCATTGTACACCATCCAGACACAGGTGGCACCTTCACTACACACCCCTGCCTCTGCCCGGACCTTTTCCAGGCGCTTAGCAGAAGGAAGTTTGTTGTCACGGCAACCATTATGTGTCCTGCCATTGCAGGACTATTGCCGTCATTTGTAGTTGTGTCGTGAATGAGAAACCTGGACTGATATGGACTGGAACCATATCATCTTTAGTGACAAATCCAGGTTCTGTTTGGATCAGATGAAGGTCAGGTTTGAGTATGGAGGCCTTGTGGTCAGAGAGCATCGATCCTGCCTTTATTGTACAACGACACACTGCCCCAACTGCTGCCATCATTTATGACAGTCGGTCACCCCTAGTAGTAGAACTTGGAGAGGTGGAGGTATAATCTGGAAAGGAGAGGAATGAAAGTCAACTGTAGTAAGACAGAATACATGTGTGTAAATGAAAGGGAGGCAGGTGGAACAGTCAGGCTACAGGGATCAGTGGTCACAAAGGTCCAGGAGTTCAGGTCCTTGGGAGATCAACTGTCAAGGAAATGGGGAGTGTGGAAAGGAGGTAAAGAAGAGAGTACAGGCAGGATGGAGTGGGTGGAGAAGAGTGTCAGGAGTGCTGTGTGACAAAAGGGTCGCAGCAAAAGTGAAAGGAAAGATTTATAAGAGAGTAGTGAGACCAGCCTTGTTGTATGGCTTAGAGACAGTGGCACTGACAAAGAGACAGGAAGCAGAGTTGGAGGTGGCAGAACTTAAGATGTTGTGGTTCTCTTTAGGAGTGTCTAGGGTGGACAGGATTAGGAATGAGATCATCAGAGGGACAGCACAGGTTGGAAAATTGGGAGACAAAATTCGAGAGGGAAGTTTGAGATGGTTTGGACATGTGCAGAGGAGGGATAGTGGATATATTGGTAGGAGGATGTTGGCGATGGAGCTGCCAGGCAAGAGACGGAGAGGAAGACCAAAGAGGAGTTATTTGGTTGTGGTAAATGAAGATATGCAGGGAGTTGGGGTGAGAGTAGAGGACGTGGAGGACAGGGTGAGGTGGAAACGTTTAACTCGCTGTGGTGACCCCTGATAAAGGGAGAAGCCGAAAGAAGAAGAAGAAGAAGAAGATGTCACTTCTAGTAGTGATATGAGAGACACTAACAACTCAGCGATATGTGCATGACATTCTGCAGCCATGTGCTGCCTCTCATGGCAGGGCTTCCAACTGGCACTTTCCAGCAGGATAATGCTCACCCAAGCACAGCAAGTGTTTCCCCTTGAATGTCTCAATGAGATTGCAACAATTCCTTGGCCTGCCAGGTTACCAAATGTATCACTAATCAAACGTTTATGGAACCAGCTGGGATGCCAGCTTTGGCAAACTATGAGTGTGGAAGATCTACAGGCCCAGCTGTGGGCTAATGAGTCATGGAGGCATGTCTAGCAGTCAAGAATTTCTTACCAAGACATATACTACCCAAAAGTAGCATCTGAGTGCCTCTTTGTAGAGCAGCTGGGGAAGCACTTTTCTCTTGTGGCAAGACCCAGTGTCTAATCAGACCACACCTGTAATCACTTACATATCTGCCTATGGTGCTGAGTTATGCAGCAGTCCGACAATCTGTATACCAATCTATCTGGGTGCTTTATTTTTTTGTCAATGAGTGTATTTAAGGTTCTGGGTGTAATCCCACATGATCCTTTCTGTGTGGAGTTTGCATGTCCTCCCTGTGTCCGTGTGGTTTTACTCTAGGTACTCAGTCCATAGACATGTGTGTTAGGCGAATTGGTGTTTCTAAAATGCCCTTATTATGTGAGTGTGTGTATGAACGTGTAAGTGTGTGTTCCTACAATTAATTGGGGAGCTGTCTAGGGTTGTTCCTGCACCGGCTTTCCCCATGACCGTGACCAGGATTAAGCGAATAAGAAAATGAAGTAGTTATATAACGTTTTATAGCAATACTGCTGTGAGGTATGAAAAACGTGAATAATTGTTTTTATGGAAATTGTGTTGGTTTGCACAAAACCAACATCATGAACATTTCTGTTGATTCTGCATGGCTTATTTATTTAAGCGCTGTCTGTGCCACACACAGGCATATTCACACCCAGTCTGCAAAATCTACCTGCCTGGTACATGTCTACCTTGCCATTATGTCTACCTTGCCATTATGTAGCCATAAAAACAGCACAAACTCACAAACTGAAAACCATTATGTGTTTCCAAAATAGGTTTCCTGGCACAAAGGATCAAACAGGGCAAACTTAAGGTGAAGACTATGAACTAGGAGGCTCTTAAAGGGGAATGGAGGGTAGAGATTGACAGAGGGGCCTTTCAGGAGCAGCTGCCTGATGCAAGTATACTAAACAAGCTTATGTTTGTGCAGGTTTGGGTACTTTACTGGGAAAAACCACATTTTCTGCAGAAGTCCAGAAGGTGTGGACTGTTTTGAATGTTGAAAATATATCGGGTACATAACTACTTAGGGAGAAAAATGCTGTTCCTATTTCTGAGACAGAAAAGCACATGTGAAAGCTTCTCCAGATACGTTCAGGCAACACACCGATTTTCATCCTGGCTGCCTGTAGTGAGTTAGTGGCGTACTGGAAATGGCTTCAGCGTGACAGCCTGTGCTAGTCACTCATTCAGTACTGTTCCTAGCCCATAAAGAACCTTTCTATGCTGCACCAGTGACCACTAGCTGAAGGCCCAATGACATAGCAGCTGCACTGATAGTAGAAACATGGTATGTCATAATCTTGGTGCCCTTGTTGTGTGCAAAACACTTATCCAAACGTGCACATTACTTGTGTAGCAAGTCTCTGGCAAATCAGACCCGAGGTCAATCTATGCGCATCACAAAGATGAAGAGTCTGGCATTGGTTTAATAAGAGTTATGAATTAAGATAAGATGGTATCTCACTGCACAAGCCACAGAGAGGTTTATTTTGAGAGGGATCTTTAAAGCCCCTGAGCGTAAACACAGTAAACTCTTCCCAGACCCTATAGAACATGTAATCTTCCACATAGCACAACATGTACTGTACACATTATTCTGCCTCAGAGAAGTTTAAATTAGCAGGCATGACAAAAATGATTCATCTGGATTGCTTTAAGGGGTATGCCACAGAGATTGCTAAACCGCCCTGTGACAGTACATGCAAATCCCTTTGACATGTGTGCACTATACTCTCATGCACTCTATTGTGTGCTATTGCATTCCACTACACATCTACAAATAGTACCTGAGGCACTTCCTTTGTTTTGAACAGCTGAAAGTTGAACAGAAACTCACACTTGGAGCCTTATGGATGGACATGTCAGGGGACATAATGTTTGTGTAACCGTGTAGCCACAAGAAAAAAAAAGCGAATATGAAAGTTAACCTTAAGATCTTTGAACTAATGAGTGGCTACATTTCAAAACAAAACTGTAACAAATGTCTAACAAGGGTAGAATGAAATCGTGAGAAACAGAAGCTCAATATGACTGTATATACTTTCTTTAGTAGGATACAATGTTTTGCTGAATAGCTTTATGAACCAAATTAGCTTCAGACACTTTCATGCATTAATGAAAAACATCTTCCACAGGAAGAAACCAGCGCAATCTGGTCATCTGGTCAACGACCAGACTGTATATTATCGAAAGACTGGACCCCAAAATTGGATTTGTCACTCTTCTACACTGATCTTCATTACAATCTTTGTGAGCTTTAGCAGATAGTAGCCTTTTCCCTCTGTTCCCCTCCAAAAGTGGTTTCTTGGTGTCTCCATTCCAAAAAGACCGTTCCTGATCATGCTTCTTCAGACCGTAGAAGGGTCAGTTGGCATCCCGATGAAGCTGCCAGACTGGTCATGCAGATCTTTTCTGCTGTTGTTCTGTTCAAGGTTCTAAGACGTTCTAACTCAGAGATAACGCTGCAAGCTTAGTAAGATGAAAATCCCCTACCACTGTGTTATGTATTTATGTCATGGATAATCCTGGCATTTTTGTGTTTGTAGCAGCCTCTGAAAAGTACGAATCTTTAAGAGAACATAACACATAACACGCATTATCCCATTAACGCATTATCGGACCCCTTAACGTGACAGTAAAACATCCTACTACGCTCCCTCTAGTGGTTGCTGTAAGCTACTGCTGCAGGACCATAAAACTAGGTTGACTGCAAGAGTTAAGTGTACACAGTTTTCTTTTCTCATAGCCTACATAAATGTATGTACACATTTTACCTCCCACTGTCAAATAAACCCCATAGTGTAAATATATACGAAGTTACAAAAACGCTTTTACAGCCTTTTTAACGATCCTTTAGCTTTTATAGGCCTTTGGAGATGCAGAACTACTTCTTCTGCCCTTTAAGTGAACTGTGATGCATGCTATCATGACATATAAAAACAAATACATTAAATACATTACAAATACATGCAAATACATTACACTGTACACACGCTTTTTGTTAACATGAATGTGGAGCAGGAATTTCTGCCTTCTTTTGGCAAGAGAACAAAGTGTACACAGGCCACAGGCACATGTTCAGTACAGACATGATCAGTTTAGGGTATGTTCCAAAACATCAGCATAACTTCCATGTCCCAGTTCCTTTCCATCAGTTTTTATTCATTTGTTTATTTAATATTGCACCAGCATCAAAGGCCATTCACAACAGGAGCAACGCTCAGATACATTCATACTTGGCCAACTTAGATTGACCAATTCACCTAATGTATGTATTTGCAATGTGGGAGGAAATTGGAGTACCTCGAGTAAACCCACATGTAATGGGAGGACATGCAAACTCTATCAAACCAGGGATCTAAGCTGGTGTACTGCTTGTGCTGTATAAAGGGGTATAAAATGGGAGACCTGGAAGGATGAGACCAATTTCATATTTCTATTTCATTAAATGCTTTCTCCAGGAACATATGGGAGCAGGTATGTGTAAGTGTTGAGAGCTATTTGACTAAACTACAGTTCCTAAAGCCTGCTAATAGCCATGAACTGCTTTGTTTGTGTATTTGAATAAATGTGGCACTTAAATAAATATGGTGCTACTGCATCTGTGCTCCTGTTTGTGCACAGATATGCTCAATAATTAAATTTGCTAGGGCCAATTTTCTTCAGTTAGCTTTGCTCATAAGGCAATATAGCATTTGCGTATTGTTAAGTGTAGCTCTGTGAATCAAGCTCATCATAGGGCATATTTAGTTTGACAATGTAAGCTACATTACGATAACTGACATTCATATTAAAGACAATCACAATCTGAATGAGGGCTCTATCATGACAGCCCAAATATTTATAGTTTGGGTAAAATGGGTTCTGTCCCACATTTAAAAAGAATATTTTTGAAGATGCTTTGGTGAATTCACTGGCCCATCACTGTGATGACCCGGTTACAGTCCTGGATCTCACACAATAGTTCATGTCTGAAGGAGGTGAGGGGAGGCAGGAGGCATTCCCGAAGCAATAACTTACTTTTTTCTGGTGAGATTCATGGTACACTACTGTAGGCGCTGCTGTACTATGGGACTGTGGTAGCCTAGCGGTTAAGGTACTGGACTATGGACCTAAAGGTCCAAATCCCACCTCTGCCAAGCTGCCACTGTTGGGTCCTTGAGCAAGGCCTTTAATCGACAATTGCTTGGATTGTAAGTCTGTACCAATTGTGAGTCGCTCTGGATAAGGGTGTCTGCTAAATGCTGTAAATGTCTGGCTTACCCACAAAACTTGCGTTGGCTACAATTTTAATACACCAATGCTCTGCTTAACTACAGTATGCAGACGCCACTGAAGGTCCTGATAACCTACAGTGTGCGGGCCTACCTAGAGCATGCAGACGCCATTATTCTTCTTAACCACAGCGTGCAGGCACCAGTTAAGTTATTAAGCGCTGGCACCAGTGAACGTTCTGCTGAACTGTAGTGTGAAAGGCGACCTCCTCAGGCCGTTCTGGATAAAGAGAGCACGTTTTGGCTGCTTTTTGGTGGGCAGGTCCTCAGCTCAACGTGACAGACTGGAGAAGCACTGGAGTGAGAGGGCTTGGTGAACACAGCAGCTGTATACACACCTACCTTCTAGCTGCATACAGACGGTCTGGACGCCACACCGCGAGTACATGGCTGTTTTTGATTCACTCGCGTTTCTGTGTCCGCTGTAGCTTCACCGGCTCGACTGGACTGGACGTCTTGTATCATTGTTTAGTATAGAAAGGCAACGTTTGGACGTGAAGCAAGTACTAGGAGACCGGTTTCTCATGGGCAGCTTCTCGGACATGTAGTGGCTCTAATAATATGGACTATTATTTATAATCTGTCGATACTGTGATAAAGCATTGGCGAGATCTGTGTGCAGCTCTCTGATTCATGGAAGAAGGATGGATATGACGATACGAAAGGTAAACACTGTTTTATATCACACTACCCTGATCACGTTTGTGGTTATAGTTAGTTACAGAGATCAGCTGGTGGTGGCGGCATACTGGCAGGGCTTGTAGGATGCTTGTTCGGCTATCAGTTTGTAGACTTTTGTGCTTCACGTCCAGCATTTTCCTCTTAAATCGGCCTGTTCCGATGTAAACCAGCGAACTGATCTCACATTTACATCAGTGGCTACTGCAGAGCTATAGTACAATGCTGCCTTCAATTGCTGTCTGGATTTTTGGAAACATCGGCCTTTACGTCGTAATTTCTATTAAATAGCAGTTTAATCAGTGGAATAGGCATTGGCTTCAGCGCATCTTGTTTTCTGTGGTTTATTTCTTTTCTTAACCTAAATCACAATGTTTACCAACGCGACGCCGTCTCGCATGTACTACATTCGGTTACGTTACGCATTGTAGAAATTGGCTACAGTGTCAGGAAGACGCAAAAACAGACCACAAGCGCTTAATAAACTAGAAGCCTTTATAGTCGGGATAAATAGGGGAGCAAATGAAGGCAGCACTGATGTTGTATATGATGCAGCAACACGAAGCTGACCACGTAGTAACCTTTGCTGCAAACAGGACGTTTTATATATATTTATTTTTGCATATTAACTAACTCTCCAAGAGGCCGGGTTATCTAGTTTTGGCAATTTTTCCCAACTGTTAACTCACTAGCCAAATGCGGCGTGGATGAGGCCAACTCACAGAACCACTTGCGGCTCACCACATCCACTAATGCTGCGTTGTTTTGCTCCACCCGTTTTCCGCCAAGACCCATCTTCTGCGTTGTGATTGGCTTGTATCACGGTTCCTGCGCAACGATTGGCTATTCCTTTATCCTAACAACGAGAAGACTCAGCAGCGGCCACCTACTTTTTTAGCTCTGGTCCCGGAAGTAAATTTCCAATTCATCGGCACATCTTTGAGGGTTAAACCGAACTAGCTAGGTAGTCGGTCATCACTTTAGACCAAGTATTTAAGAGCAAAAATCATGAAAAAAACAGATAAAATGGCAAGACTAGATGGTTATGTTTTATGAGGGGGGAAAAACATCTCCCATGATAAAGGCCAATAATTTAAACCTGCTACAAGGGGCTTGTTCATGTATATAAACGTTTTGTAATTATTGTATATAGTGTTTTATAGAGATTGATTCAATCTTGTTCTAACTGGCAGTTCAAAATGTCACCAGTTCAAAATGAATCTTCTAAACGGTGGCTATTAAATGTTCAGCACTCACCTGGTTTCACTGTCAGTATTGTGGGTAGTGAAGTTCTTTACTGAGAGAAAAAAGGAATCAAATTGGGCAGCTTGGTGGGCAGCACTGTCACCTCACAGCGAGAAGGTCCTTAGTTCGATCCTAGGTGGCATCGTCTGGGTTGTTTCTCTGTGGAGTCTGCATGTCCTCCCCATGACCATGTGGGTTTACTTCGGGTACTCTGGTTCCCTCCCATAGTCCAAAGACATGCATGTTAGGTTAATTGGTACTTCTAAAGTGGCATGAGTGTGTGAGTCCTACAATGGATCGGCACCCTGTCTACAGTTCCTGCCTTGCGCCCTGTGCCGCCTGCTAGGCACCAGCTCTGCCACGGCCCTGAGCAGGATTAAGCGGATAAGAAGGTGAATGAATTAATGAAAGGAATCCTATTAATGGCTTGCTGGAGTGTTTGTCTCAACAGGTTCACAGGATCACTGTTGGGACATATTACCAGTCAGTGCATTCCAATTAATTACTAGCCTACAGGGAAGAAACCATAGGAAACCCAAGCTGACATGGGGAGGACAAGATCAGGATCGGACCAGGCATCTCTGAGCTGTGAGGTGACTGGGCTAAACGCATGCGCCACCGTGCCATCCTTTTAGTTGTACCTTTTACCCAAAATTATGGGGGTCTATTGCAAGCAGAACTTAACCTGTGTTTGCAGAAAGCATTCACAAGCCATCCTCGATATGTTTTTAGTCAAAGTTGCATTGACTACAGTTTAGTTTGTTTCAAGGTTTCCTCTCACAATCCAAAGGTGTGTGTGTGTGTGTGTGTGTGTGGGGACTGGAGCCCTGTTTAGGGTTGGTCTCACCCCCTTAAGTGACCCTTATTGGCTTAAATGGGTGTGAAAGTGAGTGAGTTTCCACCTTTGGCCTCAGTTGTGTTGAGGTCCTAAAGCTTACTTAGGTATTTCATGTGAAATCAAGAATCTGCTGTAAAGCTAAAATCCAAGAGGGATCAAAAATCAGCCTAACAAAAGCCCTGTGTGTAGTGTTTGTACTTTCTGACTTCGGAAGTTGTGGTGGGTTTTCATAAACCCCCTAAAATAAGTGATGATTACTAATTTAGCCTTATTTTTGGTTCAGCTACATAGTGAACCCTAATTTTGGTGGGCATATTGGCTTAAATTTGGGCACACAGTTAAGCTCTTTCTCATCCTTTGTTCTTATGCAGTGACTCTGGACCTGTGGTTGGTTTCACAAGCCAGACTGTCCATGCAGATCAACAATTAAAAGGCCAGCAGACTCTAGCCCTTCCTCCTTGTGGTTCCTGATGCTCAGCGTGGACTCTTCCAAGTTCACCGCAGGATGGATGGTGTGGATTTGACGCTTCTCATCTGTCGCCATCAGTGCTTACTTCTCTGTGACTGCATCTTGTTCTTTTACATTTATAAAAGAACACCCCCTCTCTTGGGCTCAGACTCTGCAAAGTGTTACAGCAGCTGTTGATAAGTGAAACACAAGGAGAGGCTCTTGGATAAACTCTGAAGCTCTCTTTTATTTTGCCAAACCTGACCCACCCGATTCTTTTTTTTTTTTTTTTTTTTTTTGGGTCCCTTTTGTGGATGTGAAAGTTTCTTTATAATTTATTTTTTGGAAAGTGTGCTTGTTTTATTTTGGAGTGAGGATGTCTAAAAACTCTAAAGATAGAATGGAGTTCCTGGCTCCTCCACAGCCAAAAAATGTGAATGGCTCTGGCTCAGACTCTCTGCTCGGGGAGAAACTGGGTGCCGAAGTCCGGAAGCGTCGCCACACTATGGACAAAGATCTCAAGACGGCTGAGCACCGATTCTTTCGACGCAGTGTCATCTGTGATTCTAATGCCACGGCACTTGACCTGCCTAGCAAAGCCTGCATCCCGCCACCTCTTGCGGACTGTGAGTCATCCGTTTCCCCTTTGGATTTGAGTTCTGCCCCTAGTGGAGCTACTGAGGCCTGCACAACGGTGGTAGTGGAGGAGCATGCAGATGGGACTGTAGCACTGTGCCTCGCTGGGGTTGATGGGATAGAGAAGCAGGTCCCATGTATTCCGGAATCCGTTGTTTGTCAGACCACAGTCCCTGGGACATCGGCGATGGCACCCAGTGTAGCAGGTGAAAGTGAAGTTGCCGAAAAATGTGAGGAGGAGAAGGCTGTGAAAGCCCGTGTGGAAGTGGAGCAGAGGGAGGCTGAGAAGAAGGTGCAGGAGGACGAGGAGGTGGAGACCAAAGCTGTAGGCACCTCACCGGATGGACGCTTCCTCAAGTTTGACATTGAGATTGGACGTGGCTCGTTCAAAACTGTCTACAAAGGCTTGGACACCGAGACAACTGTGGAAGTAGCATGGTGTGAGCTCCAGGTAAGTCATCAGACAAGGCATGTTAAATAACTCTTACTGATTCACACTGTTCAGGTTTCTTACTGGCCCTATGAGAACCAAAGTAGAGTCCAAGTAATTTGACTCGCTGCCTAGAAATGCAACAGCTGCACGGCTTCTGAAATGGATATGACATATTTGATGCTACTTGTGATTACTAGAGTGGTTTGCAGTGTTGAAGTGTAGTACCCAAGATATTTCAGGAAGCCTTGTCACTCGTCTTGTTTTCGCCATTCTTCACAGTGCTCCATGCAGGACGTTGAACAAGCACAGCAGGACAATTTTAGTTGCAGAGATTCTGGGCGTATGGAAACCTTTATTACTTAATATTGTTGTTGTTATTAACAGATGTTGTCAAGTTGATTACTCTCGACTATATGGGGGGCGCTTCCATTCATTCCATAACTGCAGAAAATCAGATTTTGTCAGTAATCCAATCAGAGTTCACCTGCACTTGGGTAATCCGGTAATGGGACCGCTATAGGTTTACATGACTCGGGCAATAATTGGATTTCTCATTTGCAACCAGCTACTAATCTCATATTGTCATCATTGATCATTAAATTCTTCATTTCCTCGAGCATCCGCTGCATTTCAGAGTTTAATTCCAGGGTTGCCAGATCCCACGAGAGAAACAAGCCACCAGGTCTATAGAAACAAACCCAAAAGAAGCAAAAACTCTTAGAATTAGCAAACCTGTCAACCATGTTTGATGCTGCTGGTCGCTTCCAGGCTATGTTTGCATGACTGGGAAACGAGTAAATGTGGACAGCTACTGAGCTAAAATCCAGTTCTCTTTCTCAGATTTCTTAATCAAAAACAGTATACCTTTTGCATGGCCACTTGTGTAATCAGATGACTGCGATTATGAGCAGATTATGAAGTGCATGCAAACACAGTCATGGATAGTGATTATTCAGAGTCTGCTGTCTTCCTTGTGTTCCAAGTACCGACGGAAATGTGAATTCTCTTTTCTCACAAGTCAACGTCAGCAACCTGACGTCCCAAAGGCGTTAATCTTGCAGTGTCATACTTTGTGGAATCCTTAGCATTTCCTCAGGAACATGATGAGTGCCTTCGGACCTGAGGGGTGACATTCAGTCTGTCCTTATGGCTTTCTTGCTGAAATACAGAAGTGGTTTACTGTTTTATTTCTTCGGCGATGTAGCTGGACTTGCGTCTTTGCCATCGTCGGCTTTGTAACAATCTGCAGCTGACGTTTCTCTGGATTGCTGCCGCAAGTCTGTGACTACTGGTGAGATGTTTCTGCTATGAGGGACCCTAAATTAGGTGAAAACTCCAGACAGCATAATGTCCCCATTGCCTCGACAAGGCACCTTTATGTGTGGAGAAACTTAACATGGCTTGCCATTTATTGCTTAGTACTGTGCTCAGCAAATCGTTATACTTCTAAAAATCAGTCTTTCAATCAAGCTTTTATGATCTGGCCTGTGCCAGGTCATGTTGTAGCATCGAGTCCTATATCGTCTGGTGGGCATGGAAAACTGCCTCATGTGGAGCTGTTCATGCAAGTTGACACGTTTGCTCTGAGGCCCCTAAGGGTGGGGGTGCATTCTTAGATAAATCAATCGTGTTTTCAGAGCAGACCCTAAGTGATGTGAGGGTATAGGGCAGGGGGTGCAACAAGAGATCTGGCCACCATGAGGCTACTGCGACGAAAAAAGGGGGGAGTAGGTGGTGGAGGCAGGGCTCTGAGAAGTGCCAGGAAGCCTGACTTGTCTTTAACAGCCCTCTCTCCTATTAGTTTTATAATGTTAGCTGATATAAAGCCCTTGGGTAAACTTTAATTGGTCAGATTGTTTGGGAGGTGATGGATTTTGAAGGCGAGGAGATTATTTTGTCAGCATTGTTTGTCGGAAAAATTTTCCTCTCCGTGCCAAGTTAAATAGTGAGGTAGTTTCCATGCTGGTCTGTAGACAGATATGTTATTGATCTTGTGCCAGTGGGCTTTAGTAATTAATGTTTTGTTCATTTATTTCATACGAAATGTTTCCAGCATTTTCCTTACTTCTGCGTTTTCTTCTCAGTTTTAAAGTGTTTGAAAATCCACCGTGAGTGTCCACTTTCCTTATATTACAGCCTAAATGTGGTCAAGAAGCTGAGGTTTGGAAGTGACAAATACTTAGTTTTCTCCATTTGCTCTGTCTCTCTCCTCTCTGTCATGAACCTGAGGGTCAGGGTGTTGTAGTAACAGTGTAGGTGTCGCCTGCAAACCCCCGGCAATTCTTGGTTCTTGCTTTAAATGTCTAAGCACAGTTGTTGGGTTTCTTTTCTCTTGTCATTTCTCCTTCTGTAATTTTAAGGCTGTTCTTGTAGGCACTGCTGGCACTCTGACCTTGTGGCTTCTAAAATGCACTCTAATGTTGCATGAGTCGGTGTAGTGCCTCTCTGCTTACACTTAGCTCATTCCCTATCTCCCACTTTTCCACTGGACCCATGCCAGCAAATATCAACACAATTGTCTCGTCGAAATCTTTCCAGCGCTCTCCCGGTGCTTTTACAGTCTACTCTGTCCAACTTTGTTAACCACATACATGGAGCAGAAATGTATCAGGAACTTGGTGTATTAAGGGTAATAAACGTACAAGTCAAAGAAGTTGCAGTTTTACCACAGATGGTTAGAGGTTTCGAGCAGCTCAGGTTTCACTAGCTGATTACTGGGACTGTAAAATGTTAGTACTTCCGTTCTGTAGGCGATAAGAGAGCTTTGATTTTCTGAGGTGCTGATATGACTGAGTTGATCTGATAGTGCAGTTAGCCTAGATGGGCATATAACATCATATCCAGCAACAGGCACTTCAGTGACGTTATTAAGTCAGATATGGTAATTAGTGTTCAGTATAGTACTGTATACTGTCACATCATGCATCGGGCAGCACTGTATAGTGTATTTGCCAATTTGAGTCTGTTCACGGCTACAGTGTGTGGAATTGAGGTAGATTTTATTTCCTATAAAAAAAAGTATTTAGTATCCTATGGAAAATAAGTATTTGGTCAATAACAAAAGTTCAACTCAATACTTTGTAACATAACCTTTGTTGGCAATGACAGAGGTCAAACGTTTCCTGTAGGTCTTCACCAGGTTGGCACACACTGTAGCTGGTATTTTGGCCCATTCCTCCATGCAGATCTCCTCTAGAGCAGTGATGTTTTGGGGCAACACGGACATTCAACTCCCTCCACAAATTTTCTATGGGGCTGATGTCTGCAGACTGGCTAGGCCACTCCAGGACCTTGAACTGCTTTTTATGTAGCCGCTCCTTCGTTGCCCGAGCGGTGTGTTTGGGATCACTGTCACGCTGGAAGATCAGTCGTCCTGTCCCCTCTGCAGAAAAACAGCCCCAAAGCATGATGCTTCACAGTAGGTATGGTGTTCTTGGGATGCAGCTCCGCATTCTTTTTTCTCCAGTTGAGTTTTTACCAAAAAGTTCTATTTTGGTTTCATCTGACCACATGATATTCTCCCAATCCTCTTCTGGATCATCCATATGCTCTCTGGCAAACTTCAGATGGGCCTGGACATGTACTGGCTTAACTAGGGGGGCACGCCTGGCACTGCAGGATCTGAGTCCCCCTCGGCGTAGTGTGTTGCTGATGGTAGCCTTTGTTACTTTGGTCCCAGCTCTCTGCAGGTCATTCATCAGGTCTCTCCGTGTGGTTCTGGGATTTTTGCTCACCGTTCTCACGATCATTTTGACCCCACAGGATGAGATCTTGCGTGGAGCCCCAGATTGAGGGAGATTATCAATGGTCCTGTATGTCTTCCATTTTCTTACAGTTGCTCCCACAGTTGATTTCAGTGGCTGATTAAATACTTTTTTGCCTCACTGTATAATTTTTTTCGACTTTTTAAGACCTCGGCTGTTAAAGCGAACGGTCTTTTATTGGATGGGTGTTAAACGGCACCTATCTGTTCTGACAAAACAGCAGGATTAGGATATTTATCCCTATGTGGCAGTGTTATGGTATGACTCAACCAAACATTTTAAATTAAGGAATGTTAATGTTGCTTCCGTGTTGGAATTAACTTTTAACAAAGAGTCTGCTTTGGTTTTGTGAGTTATTAACTTGGCCTGTGTACTTTATCACATGATAAATGTTGTAAGAAGGATTGTTAATCAACCGTACTGCCATTCGCTTAAAATGAGCGTTCTCCGTGCCAAACTAGCTTCCGTCATAAGATGTAGAGCGTTTTTAAGCTGATGGGTGTAATGTAGCTAGACTACAGCTGTGTTCAACTGTGGGATTCTTGTATTAAATAAAGCTTAAAGCATTGCTGACATGAAACAGCTATGTGGTGGAGGATGGCGTCATCTCTGACTAATGCAGAGGATGTGAACCAAATGGTTGCGGAAGAAACCCAATCCCTTGGATTGCTGCCTTGACTGTTTCCCGTTTGATTGTTGAAACGTATATTTTGAGGAGGGAGCAAGACAATGAGAGCATTACTGTTTCCTTCATTTGGAAGTCGCGTTGTCCTTCCGCATGTTCGGCGTGTGTGTGAGCCCGACATGGAGTGGAAGGAAAAGTCTCCATCTGGAAGAATGGAATGGAAATGTAATGTCCAGCATTGTCTTTGTGCTCTGATGGACAGCAAGCAAGTAGAGTGACCGGTGTTAGTGCTAAATGTTGTACGATTACTGCTTTGGTGGCCTGTCCAGCACTGATATGGTGTGGACGTAGACAATACATCACCACACGTCGTCATCATACCAGCCAACTACAAGTTCATTTTTTTTAAGGGCATACTAACACATATCTGGACAATCGATGGGACCAAGTTACGTATACTAGATGTCGTATTGGACATATCAGACTGACACTCCATGTTGTTGAAGGGTAAAGAAGCCTCACAATGTAGAACTCGTCAATAAACTATCACTATAAAACACTTATTCACCGAATGCTCTAGGTATTTACTGGAAAAAAAACTAATGTCAAACACATTACACGAAATATTCAACCGAGACAAAGCAAGCAAATTACTGAAATTCCCAACTCTCACAAATCTAAGAGCCCATATTTAAGGATGCGACAATAACATTACCTTTCCTGCAGTGAAATGTGCTGAAGCGGCGTTAAAGCTCATCAGCCAACCAACTAACGGCCATATTACACTTTAGTGTATTGATAGTCAATACTAGTAGTGCTTATGAAAAGTAATAATGATAATAAACAAGTCAGGGCCACATGGCATCAATGTGTTTTCAGCCATGAGGGACAGTGTGTTTAATTTCACAGTGCCTTGCTAATTGGTGCTCCGTTTGGGGGAAATGTACAATTCTGCAAACACATAGCAAAGTTAAATGGATTTCTATTAAATGGGCTGTGGATCTCCCATGAAAACCTGTTATGTTGGCAAAACACTGAGTATCGTGTCAAGACTTTCAGCATCGTTGCTAAGCAGCAGCTATCAATTCCCATGACTTCTGTTCTGCTAGAGAGAGAGTTTCCACTGACTGACAGGTTACTGCTTCTCCTAGTTCATGGTAAGAATATGCCAGTACACACATTCCATACACGCCTGATGTGACAGTTTATTGGTGACAATATAAGGACTGATAACAAATATTTCCTCTCTGTTTCAGTTTAGCTTTTTTTGCTTTGGTTCTCACGTGTTCATAGAACTGCTGTTGCCTCAGTACCAATTCCAAATCATTTTTGCAGCCTCACATGACAGAATTTTACCCTTTTGTTTTTGTGACTGTTTAGATATTAGTGTAACAGTGGACACAATTTAAACTCTGGTCACTGTTTGGTATCTTAATTTTTTTGTGATATGATTTGACATTTATGTTCACTTAAACATACATTTACAGCATTTAGCAGATGCCCTTATCCAGAGCGACTTACAATTGATACAGTCTTACAATCCAAGCAATTCGGGTTAAGGGTCTTACTCAAGGACCCAACAGTGGCAGCTTGGCAGAGGTGGGATTTGAACCTTGGACCTTCTGGTCCAGAGTCCAGTACCTTAACCTCTTAACAGTGAAACATAAAAAGCTTTGTTTAAAATGGTTACAAAGCTGCATTTATACTTGTACTTTTTACCAAAAGCAGAAAAAATGATTTGGGTTTGATAAGGACATTTTCCCAGAAAAATGTAATTAAACTGAATTGTAGGTTACATTTCTCATATTTTCAATCTGAGATTAACCTAATGTACAACCCCCAAAAGTTGGGACAGTATGGGAAATTGACAAACAAACAAAGAGAAAACTAATACAAAACAACCCCCAAGCAGTTTCTTACATTTATTTTGACTTTGATTCCATTGCAGACAGTATGAACCCAACATATTTCATGTTTTGTCTGGTTACCTTCATTTCAGTTGTAATAAACATCTATTTCTGCATTTTAAGTCAAGTCAAGTCAAGTCAGATTTATTTATATAGCGCTTTTTACAATGGAGCATTGTCTCAAGGCAACTTTACAAGTTTAGATTATCTCCTAATAACTATGTCCAAATCCAAATTGAGCAAGCCTAGGGCGACAGTGGCAAGGAAAAACTCCCTAAGTGTTATAGGAAGAAACCTTGGGAGGACCAAGACTCAAAAAGGGACCCAACTTCCTTTTAGGCCTGCAACACATTGGAAAAAAAAATGAGAATGGTGACGGGCTAGTAATGAAGTTAAAAAAATAAATAAATAAAACGCCAACAACCATGATGTGCTGCCAACAGGTGATTGTAATTGTGCTTTGGTACAAAAGCATTATCCAGGAAGGGCTGAGACTTTGAGGATCAAAGATGGGCAGAGCATCTCCAGTTTGTCTACAAATGTGTGAGAAAATGATTGACATGTTCAAAAACGGTGTTCCTCAAAGAAAGATTGGAAGGGATTTGCATATTTCTTTTGCGGTGCATAGTATCGTTAAACAACCCAAGTAATTTGGAGGAATTCCAGTGCTAAAGGGCAAGTGTGCAAGCCTAAACTGAACACCCATGAGCTCCTGTCAATCAGACAGCACTGCAGCAGAACTGTCATTGGCTGATATAATCACATGGGCAAAGGATTACTTTGGCAAACTACACTTAAAAGACATGAATGTAACATTTGTGAATGTAACTCCGTATTGTAGTGAGAAGAAATGGCAACATTACAAAGTGGAAAATGCTTTATTGTCCCAACTTTGGAATGTTTTGCAGGCCTGAAATGCAGGAATGGATGTTTGTTAACGAATGAAATGAACAGGCATGAAATATCTTGGTTTCATACTGTTGGAAATGAAATGGGCCGTCGGGTGAGCTCCTAGGTGTTGCACAGGCGTTTGTAGAGTGGCAGTGGATGGATGTTGCCAGATTGGGTTTTCAGTCACAGTTAAGCCAGATGAAGGTATTAAATATTAAATATACCTGGTCCAGCATTAGTCTATATTGTGTATATTGTTGAGGAATCAAGTCCAAACATTTGGGTAAACTGGAAAATGCTGAAACGTTTCAGATTGGTACTGTTTTCCTTTAGGGCACTTTGGATCAGTGTGCTGTACTTAGAATGATGGGCTAGAGCTTCCAAAGAGCACTTTGAGATTAATGAAGTGACCAGCTGAGTGCCTTTCCAGTGTGCTGGACTGTCTCCGCTAAGTAATCCTTTTGTTTCCACTGGGATGGCCCCTTTAAATCCAACACTAACCTACATACTTCTCAGCTAACGTAAAGCAAGTCCTCCCTCAGAAAGAATTTGTAATCTTTCTTAGCTTTCCATGTCTGTGGCTGAAATATGCAGGGTTTTGGCTTGCCAAGACTTGCTCCCTCCTATTGCTCTCCACACCACTCCTCCCAGATATCTGGCCTATAGCATGTTATTGAGTAATTCTACAAATGTCCCTCAGGGAAACCAGTCTAGTTTATAAGGGAAATGAGCTTTTGTTTCTTCTTCTTCTTTCCTTCTCTGTATTTTTTTTTCTTCTGCTTCTCCAGTTTATTGCTGTTGCCTACAGGTCAATTAACTGTGTTGAGGGTCGTCATAGGTGGGCAGTAAATTCTTCATGTGTCACTTCTGAAGTTTCTTAGCCACCAACCACTTCTAGCTTCTGGTCTCACTCAAGGAACGCCTGCATCCATACATGCTTTCATCTTCTGTTCTTAATGGTAGTTACTGTCAGTCATTCAGTTACTCTTAACCTATTTTCTTTCATTTGCATGGCTGAGTAATTTGCTGAGTAATTGATGTCAAAAAGTTACTCTTGACCTCTTCAGTTCTTCACTGGCTGGATTTTACTTCAGACTTTTGTTTCTTACTGACCTTATTTTTAGCTTCTGTCCAAACCTTTCTTGTGATTAATTCAGCTGTGAGCTGCATCGATTCTGCGTTGAGGATCTGGAATCGGTGCTTGGTTGCTTCTGGTTTTTCTGATCTTGAGGGATTGCAACCACAGGGTAGTTTTAGCCTATCTGGTTGAATTTAACATCGAGACGCTGCATCATTGGTAGAACTCTCTGACATTTTTTGGAAGCTATTTGAGGGCTGTGTCTGGTACAGTGAATGGTCCACACTGGGCTAAGCAAGCAGTTACGCTGTTAACGACAGAGTGGTTTTGCCCCCTGCTTCTAAGTTTTGGGTACTCTCTTGTGTTGCTTGTGCATTCTCAGGATTCCTGTGGCAGGACGTCAGTCATTTGTAAGTGGTACTGCTACGTATGAATACAAAAAGAACAAGGGAGGGTTGGGGGGGCACCCACCCTGCTCAGCTTTTTTTCTTTCCTGAACTCTTTGCTTTTGTCCACAGTAGATAACCCAAAGAACTCTGTCATGAGGATTTAGCCCATTTGCTTCTGAAGCAATGTGTAGTCTGCTACCACCCTCCGCACAGCATTTGTTCTTCTGCTAAATAAAGAATGGGGGTTGAACTACTTTAGTAAAACTGCTGAACGTAGATAAAGTTGGGAACTAGCACAGAGAATATCCTACATAGAGCATAAACTTTGGGTGTTGGGATTAAGGTCAGACGTTCTTCCAGAATCTCTGACCAGTATTGGCCCTTCTTAGTTAAAGCAATGGAAATTTGTTTCATTTCCATTTAATAAGAATTTTCACTTCCTGCTGTCAGAGACTTTTTCCGAACCACCGCTTTCCTCCAGCAGTACGCTCTTTCTCCGTATCAGTAATATAAAGGTCATGGGCCACTGAGCAGCAGCACGGTGTAAGGCGGGAGCCAACCTTCTACACCACACCAATCCATTGTAGGTAACATGCATATACCTTTCTAGGTCAATTTTGAGACACCAGTTGACCTAAGGCATGTCTTTGGAAGGTAAGAGGAAACCAGTTCCCAGAGGAGAACATTCTGGAGTTTCTGGGACAGGATCTCTGGAGCTATCAGGCTATTACTCCAGTGTCTTCATGGCAATTGGTATGGAGTGGTTATTTGAGAGACTTAGGAATTGTGTAAACACAGCTGAAACCTCTTTCTTCTGATAAATCAAGTAAATTCTTTATTGGGTGTTAAAGTATGAAGTGCACTGGCATTTCTTGAGACCAATTCTATGTTTAAAATAACTGTAGCTTCACCCTACAATCCATTTTTGCTCCCCTTGGAAATAGCAGGCATGGGCTGAAATTTCCCTTGAATATCCACTAGCAGCTGGAATGCCAAACATCTGTCAAAAGTTGTATTGCTGCAAATGGAGGATTCCCTGAGAAGTTCGAAATGCAGTCTCTTCCATGGACCTGTTTAAATGTATTTTCTACTGATACGCCAGTAGGATTACAGCACGGGTTTGTACTCCCCATACAGGCAGTACTGGGAGCAGGAGTAGGGGATATTTACTGTGCTCAACTGAACATACATTAGTACCTGAATAGGATGGCTGCTCAGCGTATAGCAAATTTGTGCCTGCTGTGAATTTCATTGGTGGAGGGAGACTGTCCTCAAAAAGGCCACAAGGTTAGTGATATCACAGCATGCTTCGTTTTAAATCGGAATAACCACACTCACAATCTTTTCCAAGCTGCCTCTCTGATTATGCACATGGTAATACATTCAGACATTGATTGGCATGCGAGGAAAACAACCCCTGATTGGAGGGATTTGCTTAAACTGCTGAAGTATCCCCTCTGTATATTTAGTGCCTGCTGTTTACAGAGCTTGGGGAGTCCACAGAAATAATTTTTCCCTGTTATTTTGTTGTCAGCTCCCAGCCTGTGATAACCGAATTGAAAGAAAGTGACTTACTTTCTGCTTTGAAGCACTACACTGTATCCAGCATTACTCAGATTACTTAAACTACTTAAGCTACATAAATATTTCCTATGGCCTTTGTAGTTTTACAAGCCATGTCCTGAGTTGTATAGTAGTTTATTGTAGTTTTATTGTACATGTCCTGATCTGCCACAGCCGTTCAGCTGTGAAGTCAGAATTGGAGCAGATGCTATTGAATAATGGTGTGAGCCAGAGAGGCCTCGATCTCCAGCAGCTGCGCCAATCTCTACCCTCATGACTACGCACATACCTGTTGGTCATGGCAATCTACTACGTCAGCATATTCCTGACAAGTGTTTACAAGGTCAAGGGCACATTGAGGATAGTGCCTTAAAAAGTATGCCAACACCCGCTGCTTTGTCTGCTACTGAGTGTTGGGTTTTTTTCTTAGTTAGTATGACTCTCGCCTTTAGTTTGCGTCAAAGGTCATGCCTCTGAGGAAAACCTCTGTGTTGTGTGTTGTGTGTGTGTGTGTGTAGGTGTGTGTGTGTGTGTGTGTGTGTGTATATTTCAAACACGGATCAGTCGTCCTGTCCCTTCTGCAGAAAAACAGCCCCAAAGCATGATGTTTTCACCCCCCATGCTTCACAGTAGGTATGGCGCAACCTAGAATTCTTCTTCTTCCCAAACACGATGAGTTCAGTTTTTTCCCAAAAAGTTCTATTTTGGTTTCATCTAACCACATTGATCCTCATTCTGGATCATCCATATGCTCTCTGGCAAAACTTCAGATGGACCTGGACATGTACTGGCCTAAGCAGGGGGCCACACCTGGCACTGCAGGATCTGAGTCCCTCTTCGGAGTAGTGTGTTAACTGATTGGTAGCCTTTGTTACTTTGGTCCCAGCTCTCTGCAGGTCATTCATCAGGTCCCTCCGTTGTAGTTCTGGGATTTTTTGCTCACTGTTCTCATGATCATTTTGACCCCACAGGGATGAGATCTTGCGTGGAGCCCCAGATCGAGGGAGATTTATCAATGGTCTTGTATGTCTTAACAATTGCTCCCACAGTTGATTTATTCAGACAAACCTGCTTGCCTTTGTAGATTCACTCTTCCCAGCCTGATGCAGGTCTACAATTTTCTTCCTGGTGTCCTTCGACAGCCCTTTGGTCTTGGCCATGGTTGAGTTTGGAGTCTGACTGTTTGAGGCTGTGGACAGGGTGCCATTAATACAGGTAACGAGTGGAGGACAGGAAGAGCTTCTTAAAGAAGCTGTTACCAGGTCTGTGGGAGCCAGAAATCTTGCTTTTTTTTGTGGGTGACCAAATACTTCTTTTCCACCATGATTTACAATTAAATTCTTTAAAAAAAATTTTTTTCTCATTTTGTCTCTTAGTTGAAGTGTACCTATGATGAAATTACAGACCTCTCTCATCTATCTAAGTCGGAGAACTTGCACAATCAGTGACTGACTAAATACTTTTTTGCCCCACTGTACATACGCACATACATATATAAATATAGAGAGAGAGAGAGACCCTCGGTGCATATATACCCTTACTCTGATTTCAGTTGGTTTTCACGGTCTCCGCAGAGCTGTTGTGGAAGCGTCTGGTTGAATTGAACATGGTTGCCAAGTTCTCTTATTGTACGAAACTGGGCTGCTTTTGAGCTTGTTTCCATAGAACTGTCTATTTTTTATTTTTTTTTCCCTTCAGGATCTGGCAACCCTGGAATTAAATGCAGCACATTTTATGCACAAGAAAATTAAGAATTTTACAATTTAATCATTAAAGTTTGAAGTTTGTCACTTCCTTCTGTGACATTATTGGCTGGTTGCAAAGTAGAAAACGTATTATTGTTTGAGTCATGTAATCCTGAAGCTTAAGCATTATTTGATTACCCAAGTGCATTGGTCAGATTTAATGACAAAATGAGTTTTTCTGCACTTATCGGATAATTAAGTGTGTGTATGCCTGCCATTTGGAATTTCCTGACACTCAAACTTGACAGTTCTCAGCAATGGGGCATGATCCTACATATATGTGCCACCCTAAATAGCTTTTCTAAGGAAACAAGCACTTGTAAATGATAACTTGTAGTACCAGCTGCTGTTTTTTTCTGGTTGTTCCAGAATATTCTAGGTATGTAGTCAGCTCTAGAATTATTGGCACCCTTGGTAAAGATGGGTCAAAAAATGTTATCTAAACTCTTCAATGAGGGGCATTCTGTCTGTCTGTCTGTGTCACTGGTACACAGCACACCTCACTACGGGGTAGGAATTTCTAAAACACTTCCAGATAATAGGAGCATACTACGAGCGGCACACTCTGCTCTTATCCTTATCAAAATAATATTTAAGTAGCACCCTAAACAGAACAAAATTACACCTGTCTTTACAAATGCCAATGGATAACCAGTATTTTCTACCTTTGTTGCCCCCCCACGCTCAAGTGTGACTCGGTCTGACTTGTTTTGGCAAATACTTCCTTGAAGCTGTTCATATGTAGAGCTTCATAAGTGACTTGTGAAAGTCTGACACTGCTTTTCATGTACAAAGTATAACGAACTTCTGCTTCCTGTTGAAATGTAATGAAATCGTTTTGTTCGTAATTGTAATAGTGATTTGTAAATGTATTATTATTGTTGTAGCGACAGTAGGTCCAATGTCTGCCATGACCCGTGTCCTAGGTATGCAGATTGGCGTATATCTATAATATTGATATTCTATAGGCTCTTGTCATACTGGCGTCGTGCCGTCTGTGGTGGTAATAGCTGCCATCTTGTATAACCATTGTCTGCCATGTTTAATTGAGTAATCACTTACAAAATACCAATGGATGGTCTGGACAAACAGCTTTGTTTGTTCTTCATTGACCTTCTTCTCGATTACTTTATCCTTGTGAATTATTCGATATGATCTTCATGCACTGTATTGTAGGTGTTTTCATGACACAGAGTTGGTGTTGGCATCTGCTGCCAGCAGGTATTTAGGTAATCGGTGCACATCCTCTCACACTCTCACTCTCATTCATTAACTGTCTCCTTTCCTGTTTACCAGTGATGAGTAAGATGGCTTAACGTCTGGAGGAGGATGTGGTTGCGGTCTCAGACAGAAGCCTCTGTGTTTTAGAGTTACAGTGACTATCAAGTATTGACTCAACCTCAGACGGTTGTGTCAGTGAGGCATGGAGTGCATGATGACGCACCTACGCTGTGCCATGTCAAGGCATGTAATAGCAGGTGTTGCTGGACTGGATTGCTCGTTTCTGGACTCTGACTTGTGTGTATTGAGACCACACAATGAGTTGCTGTTTTATATATGCTCACCGAACAATTTATTCGGAACACCTGTGCCATTATTTCTTCAGCCAGTGGTGTGGCAGCAGTGCAACGCATAACGTCATGCAGATGTGGGTCATTGGCTTCAGGTAGTGTTGACATCACCCATCAGAATGGGGAAAAATGTGATCTTTGACTGTGGCATGATTGTTATCGCCAGACAGGCTGCTTTGAGTGTTTCTGTCCTGAAAAAGGAAAAAAATCATCCACAGAGTGGCAGTTCTGCAGACAAAGTTCTTGTTGATGAGTGGAGAATGTGGAGAATGGCCAGACTGGTTCAAGCTGATGGAAAAGCTAAAGTAACTCATAACTACTCCATACAGTTGTGGTGAGAAGAAAAGTATCTCAGCATGCGCCATACGTCGAACCTTGAAATGGATGGACTACAACAGCAGGAGACCAGTCAGGTTTCTCTTCTGTCACCCAAAACAGAAAGCTGTGGCTGTAGTAGGCATAGGCTCATTTAGAAATTTGATGATTGAAAACTGGAGGGAGGTACGTAGATGTGGAGCGAAGCATGACTCCATGGTACACTTTCGACCTGTTAATGCCAATCATTTATTTTTCTTGTCTATGGAATACTGTTGCTGACCATCTCATGCCCAAAATTGACCCATCTTCTGTGCCTGGATCCAGCTTGGTACTTCACCGTGTCACAAGGCAAAAGTAATTGAACTGGTTTCATAAACATGCTTCCCTGACATCGATGGTTTCCAGATGCATGAGTTATTGTCAAACCGAATCAAATTCCTGCTTTTCATTAGGCCTGCCCTGCTTCTCATCTCTGTTCCTGGACAGAGTGTTTGAGTGCATTAATAGATTTTGTCTCACTGTCCTCTCCTTTTTGTTTTTGTTAGTGTTTGCCCCCTTCCTGTTTTCTTGTTTTTTTGCATGTTTGTCACACTTAAGTGTTTCGCAACATGAATCCAATTTAAGTATTAGTCAAAGACCACACAAGTAAACACAAAATGTAGTTTTTAAATGAAGGTGTTTATTATTACGGGAGGAAAAAATCCAAACCTACATGGCCCTGTGTGAAAAAGTGATTGTTGTTAAAACATAACTATGGTTTATCACACCTGAGTTCACTGTCTCTAGCCACACCCAGGCCTGATTATTGCCACACCTGTTCTCAATCAGGACATCACTTAGGACAGGGGACCAACCTGATAAAGTGAAGTACACCAAAAGATCCTTAAAAGCTACACATCATGCCGAGATCCAAAGAAATTCAGGAACAATTGAGAAAAAAAGTAGTTGAGATCTATCAGTCTGGAAAGGGTCATAAAGCCATTTCTAAAAGCTTTGGGACTCCAGTGAACCACAATGAGAGCCATTATCCTCAAATGGCGAAGACATGGAACAATGGTGAACCTTCCCAGGAGTGCCGGCCGACCAAAATTTCCCCCAAGAGCGCAGCGACGACTCATCCAAGAGGTCAAAAAAGACCCCACAAAACAACATCCAAAGAACTGCAGGCCTCACTTGCCTCAAGTTAAGGTCAGAGTTTCATGCCTCCACCATAAGAAAGAGACTGGCAAAAATGGCCTGCATGGCAGAGTTCCAAGAGGAAAACCACTGCTGAGCAAAAAGAACATTAAAGCTCATCTCAATTTTTCCAGAACACATCTTGATGATCCCCAAGGCTTTTGGGAAAACATTCTGTGGACTGAAGAGACAAAAGTTGAACACTTTTACTCTGGAGTAAAAGTAACTCAGCATTTCAGAAACAGAACATTATAGCAACAGTAAAATATGGTGGTGGTCGTGTGATGGTCTGGGGCTGTTTTGCTGCTTCAGGACCTGGAAGACTTGCTGTAAGAAATGGAACTATGAATTCTGCTGTCTACCAAAACAACCCTGAAGGAGAATGTCCGGCCATCTGTTCGTGACCTCAAGCTAAAACGAACATGGGTTCTGCAGCAGGACAAAACACACCAGCAAGTCCACCTCTGAATGGCTGAAGAAAAACAAAATGAAGTCTTTGGAGTGGCCTAATCAAAGTCCTGACCTGAATCCTATTGAGATGCTGTGGCATGACCTTATAAAGGCCTTTCATGTTCGAAAACCCTCCAATGTGGCTGAATTACAACAATTCTGCAGAGATGAGTGGCCAAAATTTCTCCACAATGCTGTAAGAGACTCGCTGCAAGTTATCGCAAACGCTTGGTTGTAGTTGTTGCTGCTAAGGGTGGACCAGCCAGTTATTAGGTTCAGGGGCAATCACTTTTTCACACAGGGTCATGTAGGTTCAATTTCTAGTTTATCTCTTCTTACCATCAGAGAAAGAACTCTACAAGATGAAAAAACTTTCTTTAGCTGTCCACACAGGGGTTCAAAGGGGATTAGGTCAGGAACATCATAGTCAAAAGTGTAATTTTGTGGGCATTGAACCATTGCTGTGTGGTTGTTTTGAAAATCAGCTCCTGATATTTTTTTAGTGTCCATGATGCTTTGTATCCTACCAGACTTACCAGGCATTGTTTTTTTTTTTGTTTGTTTGTTTTTTTCCCCCCTGGTTAATCATCTCTCTTTTGATGCCAAACTCACTCTTTTGTTTCTTCTGGTCATGGAACGTGAACATTTACAAGTCCATGTAGGCTTTGTTTAATCAATGTGCTTAGTAGTTTGCATTGAAATTTATGCATGTAATTGTACTTGTGTGGTACACATAGAATGGGTCAGGAATCAAACCGGGGATCACTGAGCTGTAATGTGGTAGTGCTAGTCACTTGCCCCTCAGTGCCGCCCATATACTAGTAGTGCCCTCAAGGCTGGTAGTATCATAGTTTTATAATATCTGGCCTCTGAGTAGCCTGTGGAAGGAAATGTTTAGAGACTCTGGGTTCCTGCTTACACCTATCTGTGTAATTAGCCGTGCTCTCTGAAACTGTAAATATATGGCTTAATTTTGTGCTTTTAAAACTGATAGTGTTCAGACATTGTCTGACACCTCAGTCATGGAAAAGGTGTCATGTTGCATGCAGAATTTCTGTTATTTTTTTCCCTCTGGGAGCAGCCTGAATGGTTAAAATTGTATTTATGTGAACAGTGGTTGCACTCAGCTGTTGGATTTCATGCAGCTTTGTGGTTTGTACCATGGTTTACTGCTGGCTTGTCACTGTTGGAAGATTTGTATTATTTTTAAAATGATGTAGGAAGTTTTATTGAGGGCAGACTGAGGCCACTGTTAGAGTTGTTACTTTTTGCTTTTTGTACATGCAAATTCAAGTTTATCAGTTATATACCAGTGGGCAAATACGTATTTAGTCAGCCCACTGATTGTTTGCAAAGTTCTCCTTATGTGAAACAGTGGTTGCACTCAGCTGTTTGGATTTCATGCAGCTTTGTGGTTTGTACCATGGTTTACTGCTGGTACTTGTCACTGTTGGAAGATTTGTATGAGAAAAAAAAATTTAAATCATGTAGGAAAGTTTTATTGAGGTCAATAACTGAGTTCCACTGTTACTTTGTAACATAACCTTTTTGCTTTTTGTACATGCAAATTCAAGTTTATATTCAAGGTTGGTTTAAGTCTTCAGCAGGTTGGCACACACTGTAGCTGGTATTTTGGCCCATTCCTCCATGCAGATCTCCTCTAGAGCAGTGATGTTTTGGGGCAACACAGACTTTCAACTCCCTCCAACACCCTCCACACATGTTCTATGGGTTTTGAGGTCTGGTGACTGGCTAGGCCACTCCAGGACCTTGAAATGCTTTTTACGGAGCCACTCCTTCGTTGCCTGAGCGGTGTGTGGTTTGGGATCATTGTCATGCTGGAAGACCCAGCCACGTTCCATCTTCAATGCTCTCACTGATGGAAGGAGGTTTTTGGCTAAAATCTCATGATACACAGCCCTGTTCATTCTTCCCTTAACACGGATCAGTCGTCCTGTTCCCTTTGCAGAAAAACAGCCCCAAAGCATGATGTTTCCACCCCCATGATTCACAGTAGGTATGGTGTTTTTTGGGATGCAACTCAGCATTCTTCTTCCTCCAGTTGAGTTTTTTTCTCAAAGTTTTATTTTAGTTTCATCTGACCACATGATATTCTCCCAATCCTCTTCTGGCTCATCCATATGCTCTCTGGCTTTGTTCAACGAGCCTGGACATGTACTGGGGCTTAAGCAGGGGGGCACGCCTGGCAGGATCTGAGTCCCTCTCGGCGTAGTTGTGTTACTGATGGTAGCCTTTGTTACTTTGGTCCCAGCTCTCTGCAGGTCATTCATCAGGTCCCTCCGTGTAGTTCTGGGATTTTTGCTCACCGTTCTCATGATCATTTTGACCCCAGGGATGAGATCTTGCGTGGGCGAGGGAGATTATCAGTGGTCTTGTATGTCTTATAATTGCTCCCACAGTTTGATTTCATTCACACCAACCGTGCTTGCCTTTGTAGATTCACTCTTCCCAGCCTGGTGCAGGTCTACAATTTTTCTTCCTGGTGTCCTTCGACAGCTCTTTTGGTCTTGGCCATGGTTGAGTTTGGAGTCTGACTGTTTGAGGCTGTGGACAGGTGTCTTTTATACAGATAACGAGGGTCAAACAGGTGCCATTAATACAGGTAACGAGTGGAGGACAGAAGAGTTGAAGAAGTTGTTACAGGTCTGTGAGAGCCAGAAAATCTTGCTTTTTTTGTGGGTGACCAAATACTTATTTTCCACCATGATTTACAATTAAATTCTTAAAAAATCCTACAATGTGATTTTCCTGGATTTTTTTTCTCACTTTGTTCTCATAGTTGAAGTGTACCTATGATGAAAATTACAGACCTCTTTCATCCTTCTAAGTAGGAAACCTTCACAATCAGTGGCTGACTAAATACTTTTGGCCAAACTGTATTTTGTTTATATATATATATATATATATATAATATATATATATATATATATATATATATATATATATATATATATATATATATATATATATAATGTGTGTATATGTGCATATGTAATACAATACGTGTGTGTGTATTGTACATAGAGTTCAACGTGAATATTTTACTATAGTTTGAGTACTATAGTATAGTTGAGTACTATAGTTTATTTATTTTTAGATACATGAGAACATGCATACGCCTCTAACACCTGCACATTTACATGGAAATTTCCCAGTAAAATGCTGTGTAAGCGTTAATTGCATACAGACCCTGAGGTTAAATTCTTTGGTAGACTGCCTTGTCAGTCTACCATGCCAAGACCTAATACAGTTTTCATGGGTACATTATCAAAATTCAAAATCTCACCAGTTTAGACACAAACAGCCATTAAGGCAGTTGATTTAGCATAAAGGCACAAAAGTATCTTAAAGTCAACTTGGAAGATAAATATGAAAAACGTCTGTGAATTGGAGTGTGTTTGAAATGAAGGATCTGTTGGCTGTTCATGTAGGGCTTAGTGATGTGTTAGTACACAGTCCTGTAATGCGGTCATTTGGAGGAATTCAGTCATAAACCACATGGATAAAGTTCCATTAGGTAATGAAGACAGTGTTTGAAATATTGGTTCCAAGAAATCTATTGTGTGGAATTTACGAAATATCAGGTTTTACTACGATTGCATGTATGTAAACACATTAGAATATTGTTGCTTGAGCAGTTGCATTGATGTCTCCCTTCGTACTTGCCCATATTGCGATACTGCCCATACACTATGGGTGGTGTTGTGTGATTACACAAGAAATAAAGATCATATTTACTTGAGCAGTATTTTTCTGATTACTGTTTATTTGTATTATGGATACGTTTTCGGTCAGCTAACTGCCATTATGGTAAAATATAGTAATCATTAACAATGGTCATCATTTACAGCAAAACCAAGCAATTTACTCAAGCATACTGTGTGTGGCCTCAGATGTACAGTACTGTGCAAAAGTCTTTGGCCATCATTAGAGTTGTTGTTTCAGCTGTGGAATAATGACCATATATAATAATTCCTCAGTCTCTTACAAACAGATGATACAAGAAAGATACAAACAGAAAATACAGGAAATTTGAACCCAAAATAAAAGCACAATTTTCAGAACAAAATGGCTTCTGGAGGCAGAAGTCAGTATTTAGGGTGTGTTTACACTTGGCACATTTTGGGTCGATTAACCCAGCACACAGCATTGTTGTGGAAGTTCGGCCACAAAACATCATAAAAGCTGTACAATCACTATGTGACTGATTTCATGTGACACTTGTTTACACATTTTGGTTCTATGTCAAGAATGTCACTGAGAACATTAAGAAATGCATCATTTTCTGCCTCCCGACCAAGTGAACTGAACTACAAGTATGAACACACTCTTAGTGTGACCTCCCTGAAAAAGTGGTTTCTTGGCTGCTACCCTTCCAAAACGACCATCCTGATCAAGCTTCTTCAGACTCTAGAAGGGTCAACTTGGCATCCTGATGAAGCTGGCATATGCTGCTACTGCTCAAGTATAAGGGGAGGTCACAGTAAGTACTTGCCACTGTAGCCTACGGAAGCTGTTTTTATTTTTTTCAAATTTTGTTTTCAAGTTTTTATACTGCTTACATATTTCCTGTGTTTTCTGATTGGATTCTAATAAAGAGACTGAGAAATAATTATGTATGATCATTATACCATTGCTAAAACAACAAATCTAATGGTGGCATGGTTTCCTTTTGCATAGTTCTATATTTTGGAACCTTTTGCTAGACATGGTTTTGGTCTTTGCCATGGGTTTAGTGTTGTTACATTTCCAGTTACTCAATCGACACACCTCTTTAGTAACCAGTCAGCCTGGTTGATTCTTAGAAACACCCAATTCACATTTTTGGAGCACTGCATATGAGCCTGTCATCATGCCTAAGTGTGCCATATATACACCATTATGCAAAAACATTAAGACCATTTGGTCTGCAATAATGTTTAGGAAGGTGGCACATGTCAAACTAATGTCCATGTGAATGACCAGACCCAGTTTCCCAGCAGAACATAACCCAGGTGCCTGATGTCAAAGGCAACCGTACTCACTGGACTTTATGACTTCAAGATAAAGTTCTGACACTTGCATGGTCAATGGTGGACGGTTAGCATTGGTACTCTGATTGGTCTTTGGCTATGAAACCCCAGGTTATGGTCAAGTCAAGTCAAATCAGATTTATTTATATAGCGCTTTTTACAATGGAGCATTGTCTCAAAGCAACTTTACAAGTTTAGATGATCTCCTAATAACTACGACCAATCCCAAATTGAGCGAGCCTAGGGCGACAGTGGCAAGGAAAAACTCCCTAGTTCTAGGAAGAAACCTTAGGAGGACCAAGACTCAAAAAGGGACCCAACCTCCTTGGGCGGCGTAGATGATAAATTGAAGAGCGAAACTAAAGTCATGGAGTCATGGTCGAATAAAATGTGAATTATGCACAGTGGAGCTCCATCAGATGAACATCATGTGTGGGGCCGGAACTGCCGGAAACACAGCTCGGAGAGAAAACAGAAAATGTAATTAGTTATTGATTAAGAGCACAGTGTTTATTAACAATCACTGATGCCATGTCACAATCACTGATGCCAAGTGTAGCATGAGACCCCGGCAGCATAAGCTATAGCAGCATAGCTAGAAAGCTAGAAAGAGCAGAACTGGTAGGAAACACAGCCAAGAGGGATCACATGAGACATTGGCAACCCACGAGCGGCAGAAGACAAGCAACCCCCAACGTCTCTGATCACCATAAGACTCTTTGACTATGAACCCCCAGCTCTGCCCTTATTCTAAGGCAAGGATGCACGAATCAAGATCACGAGGACCGAAGGCCTAGTTCAGCCAGACCGCCCACTCGACACTCCTGGCTAGCGGACAAGGCAGGCAGGCCAGACATGACTCCAGACTCCGGCCCCAGCAACCCAAGCCATGCAACCTGGTCTAAATCTAGTCAAAAGCCTGTGTAAATAAGTATGTCTTTAGCCTAGACTTAAAACTTTGGAGACTTTCCAACCCCCGTAATTAACATTAATGCCCTTGTACATCAGTGAGCCTCGCTTCATGGTATGACCACTGTTGGTATGTACTCACCACTGCTCACCTGGAGCACCCCACAAGCCATGTTGTTTAGGAAATACTCCGACCCAGTCATCTGGCCATAATGATTTGGCCCTCAGGTCTTCATACCTGCTCATTTCCCCTGCATTGGTGCAACTGAGGTATGTTATGCAAGTGTGTAAACAGGTGCTACCAGATGAATTACCACATGAAGGCTGCTCCGACATTTCTAGTAAAGCTAATAGTGTGTATAAGTTAAGCTAAGTCATTAATGTTAATTACGGGGGTTGGAAAGTCTCCAAAGTTTGCATGCCAGAGAAAGGTTTAACTTTGTGACACTATGCCCAGCAGGGGGGGTGTGCTGTTGCACCTTAAAGCCGATTTATCATTCTGCATCAACTCCCTCATGCAAATCTGTATCAGCATGCAGCGTGTGGAGTTATGGGTAAACCTAGCTTCTAGGCCAATGCACTGCTACGGAATCTCATGTTGAGCGTTTGTTACATGATTGGTTGAGCTACCTGTGTTATCCATTCATGAGTGTCTGGGACAAAATAATGCACTATCCTTTGTAAAAGCACCAAAGCAAAACAGCTGAATGCACAGAACACTAGGGAACAAGCCTGTTTGATCTTTTGTTAGGTTTTAGCAGGCCACTGCATGTTTGTGGACCCAACACTTGTATAAAACCACGTGTACGGTGATGCTATGAATTTACCTCCTTGGTAGGAACTTTATAACCTTTTGCATTGGCTGTTTGATAAATGCCATTACATAAAGTGGTGCTCCAAAGTACAGTATGTGAACTGTTTAGATCTTTCTAAATTCTTTCTGATGTCTGCATAGATATGAACTTCAACATCAGAACATTTTCACACAGGTCCTAAAGAGAATTATACTTAAGAGAACAGAATTAAACAAATGACATAGAATCTGTTATACTTGCCCATTTATTTATTGAGGAAAGTGATCCAATATTCCATGTCTGAGAGTAGCAGGTGGCAGTGGAAGGTGTTATTCAGAGGTTTCCAATCAATGAGATGACAGTCAGGTGTGAGTAGATGCCCTGTTGTATTTAAAGAGCAGGTATCTATCAGTGTCTGATCTTAACAACACTTTTGTGGAAGGGCATCATGGCACGAACAATGGAAATTTCTCAGGACCTTAGAAAAAGGGTTCATGATACTCACCAGGCCTGAAAAAGTCTACATAACCTTCTCTAAAGTGTTTGGACTCCACCTGTCCATAGTAATACCGATTGTGTACAAAAGGAGGACATTTTAGACCATTGTTACCCTTCCCAGAAGTGGCCAACAAAGATCCTCCAAGAGCAAAGCGTGTAATAGGTCGCAAGGTCACAAAGGAACCCAGAGGAACTTGTAAGCAACTAAAGGCCTCTCACATTTGAGTAATCCCATTGTTAAACAATGGTGGCTTTACAGGGTTGCGCACACACCCACATGACATTGAAGGGACTGCTGTTCAAGGTGATTTGCTCAAGAAGAACTTGAATGACGTATCAAGTTGGGTGTTCCCAGTGCAAATTTGTTAATGCTGATTGAAATGTGCTGCTCTTGTGCTCCGTCTGAGAAGTATGTTAGCAATCTGCTGCTGTCAAGTGCACTACAAATATCTCATTGTTCTTGCTCAGTGCTCACATTTCTGCAAACCCAGACAGTAATTCTTGCAGATGTTTCAAAACCAGCGCACCAGCAGGTTGAAGACACTGAGTAATCATGCTCTGTTTTGGGAAGAATTGTTTGTGGCAGAATGTCCCAATCAGACAAACCTGTCATGAACAGACAATCTGGGTTTAAGTCTGTCCTATTGCACGTTATTCTCCTTTTTCCGTAGTCTTCTCATTCCTCTTCATTCTATGCACCAGAAATGATGTGCCAATGTTTATTGTCTGAGATACTGTCCCAAACTGTTATAAGAAGGGGTATGTATACCTCACCGATCACATTATTAGGTACTCCTCCTTATTTCCACAACTCCTGGTCCATTTGATCAGTTCCACTTACCTTATAGAAGCACTTTGTAGTCCTACAATTACAGACTGTAGTCCATCTCTTTCTCTACATACTTTGTCGTTCACCTTTACTCTGTTCTCTAATGGTCAGGACCCCCACAGAGCAGGTATTGTATGGGTGGTGGATCAATCTCAGCACTGCAGTGACACTGATGTGGTGGTAGTGTGTGTTGTGGTGGTATAAGTGGATCAGCAGTGCTCGGCACTTCTAGGTATATGTAGGTCAAGACGGCACTCAGCTTGTAGTGTTTGTATTTCACGCCGCTTCTTGTGTCTATGTCCTAAAAGTGTCCCATGTACAAAACAGCATAATATAGTTTACATTTACAGCATTTAGCAGACGCCCTTATCCAGAGCGACTTACAATTGATACAGTCTTACAATCCAAGCAATTGTGGGTTAAGGGTCTTGCTCAAGGACCCAACAGTGGCAGCTTGGCAGAGGTGGGATTTGAACCCTGGACCTTCTGGTCTATAGTCCAGTACCTTACCCACTAGGCTACCACAGTCCACATAGTTCCTATGAAGAAAATCAATATTCATGAAAATAAAATAAATATGTAAACAAAAACATAAAAATACGCAAACCTTGTTTGAATTTCACCCGCGCTTTATTTTCGATTATAATGTGTTATAATTAAGTCCTTTAGCATTAAATTGTGTTTTTTTTATTCCATCAAGCATAGAGGAAGATGTGAAACTTCCTCAGCTTAGGAGTAATTCAGAAACTTGTAACCATTCCCACTGCAGCTAAGTAACCCTATAAACAAAATATGATTTTAATCCTAAAGACCTACATCAGTATGAACTTGTGCTAAATTTCATGAACAAACAGTGCATTGAGAAGGATACACACATCCGGTATATATTATAATCAAGGCCGGTGCTTCGCTCTTTTGATATCTGATCACATTTTACATATTCACAACAAATCTTGCTGATGACTGACACAACAGGTCATGCACATGAGCAATTGTCTTAACACCTGTGGCTATTACACTTCTGACCTTTTTTAATAACATATATAGGGAATTGTCACATACAGGGTGTCAGTGTCAGGTTTCAGCATGGTTCATTTCTGTATCATGCTAAAAAAGAAAATATGGGTTTATCATCCTTAGCGTAAATGTATTTCTGTATTGACTTTTGTTGGCTGTATTGGCTTTGAAGTATATTTACCGTATTTTTCGGGCTATAAAGCGCACCGGGTTATAAGGCGCATGAAATTAAACAAAACTCGTAAGTTCCGTCGGAAGCTCAGTTTGGTCTTTACCTGGCGCAGGGCGTCTTCTTGCTTCCTCCACTTCTGTACCATTGATTCGTTAATGTTGAATTCTCTCACAGCTGCTCTATGTCCATGTTGTACTGCGTGACTGATAGCGTTGTGTTTGAAATCCGCTTCGAAAATGAATGAATGAATGCACGTACTCTAATGCTGAAGCACATACCGTATTACTCCGCTATGCTGCGCACTACAGTGGCCGTAAGCTTCGTAACTTACCAAGGCCGTGCTAAAACATTTTGACAGATTTATGAGCGCCGTGTTACCATCTACAATCGGTTCTAGGTCAGAAAGCACAACCAGAATTAATTCATACATTAGATGCAACGCATTTTAAGGCGCACTGTCGATTTTTGAGAAAGCTAAAGGATTTTAAGTGCGCCTTATGGTCCGAAAAATACGGTATATGCTTGCATACCTTTAAAGGTGACGTCATGTAAAGCTCACTTTTTCACCTTCATTTGAGCATTTTGAGTGCCTACCAACCCCACAGACTGTATAATCGGACAACTCGGTCATTTCTTTGTGGGCTAAGCCCCCCAAAAAAGCTGTTCCGATTTGGCTCAGATTTCTACTTGAGCTGGATCTTGAGAATTATACTGCTCCTCGTCTGGACTCATGTTTCATTTATAGAACTCTGTGGTTCCCAAAGTGGGGGGCAGACCCCCTAGGGGGTGGCGCAGAGCTAATGCAGGGGGTGGGGATGGGCGTGGGCGCAGCAAGGCAAAAGAATGAGGCTTAAAAATGTGGGGATTAAAGTTGTAATTTTTGCAGAACAAAATTGTTCAGGGTTTAAATATTCTGTCTGGGGGCTGGTTAAGTTTTAAAGCCATTTTTGTGCACAGAGGCAATTAGAAATAGATATGAGAAAATATGTTGAAAGCAATGAACACTGTTACAGGGGATTTTGTGACTTTATTTTGTTTTGTTCAGTAAGAAGTTGCAGTTTTGTATGAATTACAGTGTTTAAAATAAATTCCAATAGAGTTTGGAGGCAAAAGCTGTGTATGTGTGTCGGAGTGGGGGGTTAAAAATATTCTTATCTACAAGTGGGGGCACTAAAGAAAAAGTAAGCGTATGATCGGATTTAACGATTGTTTCAGACTCAAAGGGGTATAATATGTCACCCTTTATTGTTTCATCTGCTTTCCAATCCACTGTGCTGTGGACTGTATGTTCTGACGTGGTAATTGATTGTAAAACTGCTGAGAATGGCCGTAAACTGACCCTTTGTATCAAAGCTGTTGGATATACCTTAAAATGCTGCAGTTAACCAGAGCATGATGGCTTGCCAGAAATGTACAAACTCAGTCTAAGGTGACAGTATAGTCCCCTTACTTGACCCTCTCTGTTCCGCTTGCTGGGGGTGAGCTCAGCGGTAAAGGTTCCTTTAACCAATTCCATATGTTCCTGTTTGGCATAAGCCCTTGGCTAACTGAGTACTTGTGTTAAGGGAACAAAGATGGAGGCTGTGGGCCTGTTGGTTTGCTGCTGCCCCGGTCCTGCACACTGTGCAAAGACAGAATTTGCAGAAGGATAACAGAGTTTGGCCCCATGGGCTTTCATTCCTGCCTCAGCCAAATGGTCTTTTCTCTCCGTAGCTGCTCTGGAATGTAGAACAGTTCCATTTATTTGTTTTCTCCCTCATCAGTTCCCAAAAGAATGAAAGCCCGAGTTGTTGTATGGACTGATAATTCTTTTCTTGAACTTTTATTGCATGTCATTGTCTGTAACTGAGTTTATAGAATGACAGCATACGGTCTAAAGGATTTATAGGCAGTAATGTCTGGTGCAGTACTGCATAGTGCCTGTTTGTTGAGTGCTACCAGGCTTGGGAACATTTCAAAGGTTTGGAATCGCTAAGAAATGTGTACAAATCAATAAATATTTCATTGTACTATAACTATAAGACGATTACTGCAGTGTAATGGCTGCTAACTGGTGAACGTAACTGTTAGCACTGTTGAAACCTGATATTGTGTCCAGTAAGCCTGTAAATGGTCTCTCCTTGGACTGTATATGTAGTGCACTTGCTTTTATGTTCTGGCATTTAAATGGACAAAGCAAAAATGGCATTCTCAAGATGCAACATGAAATGAAGGCCATGCTATCATGCCTTAGGAGAAGAGTGGAAACTGGTTGTACAAGTGCAGCAGATGAGTAGTCTTTGTGCATCAGAGTCTGTAGTTTGCGAAAGAGACGCCTTGCAGGCTCTCGGTTGTCTGCTTCCTTAAATAATTCACAACAATTATTAGCATCACAAAAAAGTCGACTCGGACAGCATAATAATAAAAGCATACCTAGTGGGCCTGTGGTGGCCTAGTGGTTAAGGTGCAGGACTATGAATCAGAAGGTCCAGGGATCAAATCCCACCTCAGCCAAGCTGCCACTGTTGGGTCCTTGAGCAAGACCCTTAACCCACAACTGCTTGGATTGTAAGGTTGTATCAATTGTAAGTCGCTCTGGATAAGGGCGTCTGCTAAATGCTGTACAGCAGTCCCATACAGTTCTACGCATACGTGTGTGTGTGTGGTCCACAACCCCAGCTGAGAGGTTAAACCTCTCGACCTAGTCTTTAAGTCCTATACACCTTGCTATTGTTTTAGACACCGAGGCAAATGAATGGGACTTCATTTGTGCGAAGCGGATATGAATGTGAGATTACTGCTTGGCTAATCTTATGATGAATCATATCCTCTAGGAAGCCTGCTGTCAACACGGGTTTTTGTTGCCATCAGATTAGCCATGTCACTAGCCTCAGTTCTCCTTGTGACTGCCGGTGGAAGAACTGAGTCAGTTTACAGCTTCCAATTTACAGCCATTCATCTGTGGAGGGCAGACAAGTTACCCAACATTCAGCAGTGATAATTAAGACAAATGAATGGGCATTGTCTGTGTGTTTATCAGATCTGTTGACTGATTACGGAAATCGGTAAAATAAATGAGTCATAATGCCTTCCGTCAGCTGATTACTATTGGTGGGGTAATGGGGTGCAAAGTAACACATTATGGCTGTGTAATTACATTTTTTGTAATCACATTACAGTTACATATTAATAAAAAGTTACTTGTGTTACTCGTGTGGACGTAATATAAATATTACCCAAATCACTTTACCACAAACCTCCTTTATGTATTAGCTGTTCAGGGCTGGTCCTTGCCCAATCTGCACACACGCCCATGCCTAGTGATGGGAGAAATGAGGCATTCTGAAACTGAATCATTTGAACCAATGTGTTCACAAGTGATGGCACTTTCTTGGAAGACCAGCTCCTTAGTGACATCTGTTGGCCATATTTGTGCAACTGCCTCGGGAAAATCCAAAAACCTCCATACAAACATTGATTCAAATTTGAACACCAGGACTGTTGGCTGTTATTCTTGTATTGGTACAGCTTAATATGAGTTTTAGGGAGTAACTTCGGAGTAAAGTCACGACTAAAATACTTTGGCTTACTGTTTTTGTTTAACTACCCCAGCACTGTTGATTACGTATGTGTTTAAGCATTAATCATCCTAGGGTATGTGTAATCCTGTGAATACTGGAGTGTTGCATTTTAATCCAGTATAGTCATTGCCAGTTTCTCACCCACGAAGTCTCCTTGTCACACAAAAAGCCACCAATTACACAACATCAATGAGTAGATCAGTGGTTGGAGGAAGACGCTGTCCTGTTCTGCACACGAGCCCGTGAATAGCCACGTCTGACTGTGTTACAGATGATGGGAATACCATCCTTCCCATCTGCAATGCATAACCAGTTTTGACTGTTAATGAGTTTAGAAGAACAAATGCAGTCCAAGCAGAGGTCTTAATCTTCGTATCCTCTTTAAAATCCTGCTTCCCACTATGGTTACTTGGGAGTTTCTAGTTGCCAATGGACATGGTAAGCCCTGAATTGTGTGAACAGTCGTTTTTAAGTTTTCAGTCGATTACACTGCAAAATTAACTTCATATGGCTGGTGAACATTGCGAAACAAGACCTGGATTAGGTGGGCATGTCAATACACAGTTTGCGTTCAGGGTTTGTGTAACCACGTCTTCCTCAGAGTGGATTGAATGTTAGGAAAGAAGCATTTTAAGTGATGAGCGCATGGGCTGATCCACCCTGAATGTTAACAAGCCTGTGTGAAGTGTGAGTCATGAAGTCTTCAGATTTAAGAGAGGATGTGTTCATGGTAGGAAGAGGGTTGAGCAAGGAAAAGGTCAACTATAAGATGTGGTGATTTTAGAATGGGTCGAGAAAGGAGGAGAAATCTGGGGCATGCCCTGGGTGAGAGATGCTTTTGTCCTACCAACCTGGCTTTTTACCAAATGTGTTGTGGCTTTAGCAAGGACAAAGCAGGACCTCGAGGATATTTGCTCATGTGCTTTATTAACTTGCCTGTATACACAAAGTATAACCCTTAAAAGAGCTGTAATGGTGCAAATGTGGACTGTGGTAGCCTAGAAGTTAAGGTTACTGTGTCTAGGGCTCACATCCCACCCCTGCCAAGCCATCACTATTGCGTCCTTGAGCAAGACCCCTTAACCCATAATTGCTTGAATTGTAAGATGGTATTACTTGTAAGTCACTCCGTATAAGGGCATCTGCTAAATGACATGCATGTAAATAAAAACATCTGTCTGCATTTACATTAGAGCAAGCTACTCTAAATGAACCAGGCTGCCCGTTCATGGTAGCCTATATCTATATTGAACTATATATATATCATAAGTATGCCTGAAGGCATTTCTAAGAAACACAATACGCACATAATTATAGACATGCCATTAGAATGCAGTTGTAACTCTTTGCTGGCATGTCAGACTCGCAGGGCATGCTAGGAACCTCCAGGAACTCCATGCTCTCTCACACAGGAGAGAGGGCTACAGGAGCAGAACACTGGGGCAACACATACCAAGCTCTTCCACCAGTGCAATCTCTTGCCCTTCTTGCATCACCCCTGCCGCTGAACCACTGAAGCTGGAACTTGCCCAAAGCACCACTGAAGTGTTGTCTGAAGCATGTCGAGTTGGCTGTGTCAGTAACTGGTACATCCTAATGAGCTTGGTTCATCTTTCCATCAAGCGCCAAACTCTGGTGCATGGCCATTACCGATGCTGCCGCCGGAGTGCTTGCATTGTGCTAGTAGTGGGTCAATGCCAGGTGCCACCGTTTACCTTTGCACTGATGGGTGCTGTCATCGTGCTGCTGCCACCACCTGCGATTTAGAGTTATGAATTATGGATTAGAATTATGCATGTGTCTTTTTCTTTATTCATATTTCAGGCGAAACCTGTCAAAGCCAGTAGTTCTCCTACTTGGAAAGATCTGTAATTTTCATCATAGGTACACTTCAACTATGAGAGACAAAATGAGAAAAAAAATCCAGGAAATCACATTGTAGGATTTTTAAAGAATTTAATTGTAAATTATGGTGGAAAATAAGTATTTGGTCAATAACAAAAGCTCAACTCAATACTTTGTAACATAACCTTTGTTGGCAATGACAGAAGTCAAACGTTTCCTGGAAGTCTTCACCAGGTTGGCCCACACTGTAGCTGGTATTTTGGCCCATTCCTCCATGCAGATCTCCTCTAGAGCAGTGATGTTTTGGGGCAACACGGACTTTCAACTCCCTCCACACATTTTTTTATGGGGTTGAGGTCTGGAGCCCGGCTAGGTCACTCCAGGACCTTGAAATGCTTTTTACGGAGCCACTCCTCCGTGTGTTTGGGATCATTGTCATGCTGGAAGACCCAGCCACGTTCCATCTTCAATGCTCTCACTGATGGAAGGAGGTTTTGGCTTAAAATCTCACAATACATGGCCCTGTTCGTTCTTCCCTTAACACGGATCAGTCGTCCTGTCCTCTTTGCAGAAAAACAGCCCCACAGCATTGATGTTTCCACCCCCATGCTTCACAGTAGGTATGGTGTTCTTGGGATGCAGCAAACTCAGCATTCTTCTTCCTCCAGCTGAAATTTTTCCCAAAAGTTCTATTTTGGTTTCATCATCATTGGTTGAGTTTGGAGTCTGACTGTTTGAGGCTGTGGACAGGTGTCTTTTATACAGATAACGAGGTCAAACAGGTGCCATTAATACAGGTAACGAGTGGAGGAACAGAAGAGCTTCTTAAAGAAGTTACAGGTCTGTGAGAGCCAGAAATCTTGCTTGTTTGTGGGTGACCAAATACTTATTTTCCACCAATTTAATTCTTTAAAAATCCTACTATGTGATTTTCTGGATTTGTTTTCTCATTGTGTCTCTCATAGTTGAAGTGTACCTATGATGAAAATTACAGACCTCTCTCATCTTTCTAAGTAGGAGAACTTGCACAGTGGTTGACTAAATACTTTTTTGCCCCACTGTATTTGTACAGTTGATAAGTCCTTTGAACTGTCCTCCACTAAGATGAGTCCATTCCAGATGTTCTCAGAGTTCACCTAGGGGTGACTGTAAAATCTGTAAATCTGACTTGGCTGGTCAAGATATTGTGAAAGTTTCCTTTTAGTTTAAGTGCAGTTACACTTGGGGGTAAAACTGCACACGAGACAGACAGCCCGTAAAGCAAAGTGCTTAAGCAGCTTCAGACGTTCTCAAAACCTTGGTCTTTTTCATGTTATGGATCCTGTGATGGCATTCCATGTTTCATTCCATTTGTCAGTATCATGAAACTACTTGCACAACTCGCCGATTGCCTTTACGTCATAATCACGGTGCATGGCTTGCACATAGCATGCATCACGGAATGTGCGTTCCGATTATTTCGTAACACAATGAGTCAGTTGTAAATTTGGTTGCGCAATTTTAAAGCACCTTTTGTTGACGGTGAACTCTAGGCTTTGTGTACTTAGTCTGTATTCAGTCATTTATTCATTCATCGGCACAGGGTGCAAGGCAGGAACAACCCTAGCCCGGGCATTCCTATGTTAATTAATAATGCTGTTAATTTTCATACACAGAACAGTTTAGGGTCGCTGTACGCCAGGGCCTAACTGGTAGCCCTGGAAGCACCGACCCTAATTAGGGTGGCAGTCTATCGTATGGCATGAACACGCGCATTACGCTTTAGAGACTCCAGATGGCCTCACGCATGTCTTTGGAATGTGTGAAGAAACCCAAGTATTCTGAGAAAAAACATATGGACGTGAGGTGAACATGCAAGCTCAGGCGGTTTCTGGATCAGGCATATCTGGAGCTGTGTACTATCGTGCAGCCCCTGTTCCTCTGTTATCTTTATGAATTCATATCTAGCTTATATGACTGAAAATGCCACTTGAGTCATCACACAGCAGTTTAAATGACAACATACGATAGCTAAACCATAAATCCATAATGTTATGCTTACTCATTACTACTGGTGAGACAAACGTCCTTAAATAGTCTCGTCTTGTTAAAAAGCAACACATTTAAAAACAGAAAAAAGCCCTCCTAAAATATCACTACCTGTGGTTTTACCATGCAAAAATTGTCCAGCCCTACTACCCATTATTTTGTAGCTTATTTGGGATTTAAATGCATTTAGCGTTTATAGAAAATCCTCATACACCTTTTGGAATGTCCCATTTTTGTGTCTTCCAGTCTGAAATCTAAACACATAAATATATTTTGCTAGTGGGGCGGCACGGCGGTGCAGTGGTTAGCACTGTCGCCTCACAGCTAGTTTTTCTCCCCGTGTTTGCGAGGGTTTTCTCCGGGTACTCCGGTTTCCTTCCACATTTCAAAGACGTGTGTTCAGTTAATTGGTGTTTCCAAAGTGCCTCTTACTGTGAGTGTATATGCCCTATGATGGATTGGTGCCCTGTCTAGAGTTGTTCCTGCCTTGCACCCTGTGTTGCCGGCTAAGCACCGGCGCTCTCGCGACCCTGATTAGGATAAGCGGGTAAGACGATGAATGAATGAATGGATGAACGAATATCTTGCTAGCTTAATTTACACATTTTGCACCTTTTTTGGTCAGCAAGGACGAAAAAGGCAACAGTTTAGTTAATTTAGGGACTGTGGTAGCCTAGCGGTTAAGGTACTGGACTCTGGATCAAAAGGTCCAGGGTTCAAATCCCACCTCTGCCAAGCTGCCACTGTTGGGTCCATAAGGGCAAGGCCCTTAACCCACAATTGCTTGTATTGTAAGATTGTATCACATGGAAGTCGCTCTGGACAAGGGCGTCTGCTAAATGCTGTAAATGTAATGAATTAATGGAAAAACTAGAATATCAGGGCTTCTTCTGATTTAATACCTTGTAGAGCCACATTGTGCTTTATCTACAGCAGTCAGTCTGTTTGGATATGACTCTAACAGCTTTGAACACACCTAGATTGGGAGGTATCTGCCCATTTCTTGGCAATGGACTGCTGTAAGTCCATCCTCAGATTTAATGCAGGTCTCTGATTTGGCCACTCAGTGACACACTCCTTCCTGTCCTTAAGTCACTGCCTTATCCTTATTGGTAGTGTGCTGAAGGTTGTTCTGCAGGAAGATGAATTATATAGTGCTTGGAGTTCAGCTGGTGGTGCCATACGTGTTCTGTTTCTTAATACATTCTTCTCTTGATGTATGTTTTTCCACAGTTTTATTCTGAAGTGAATGAAACCACTACAGTTTGTCAGAAAGAGTATGGTTGTACTTGAGCAAGTTTAGAAGTTTACACTGGTTGATCAAGTTTATAACCAGGCATGTTTTAATATTTTTGTCAAATGAACCGTAAAATTGTTTTCACTTGGATTATCAGGGTTAAAAAATACAGCTGGTAAAATTAGATTTACTTTATGCTCACGATGTAATGTGACAATGATTTTTACACAGTACGATGATTTTCTACAAGGCATTATTACATTATTACCATTTGGAAGTGATTAGCTTAATAAGATGGTTAAATGCATCCACAGTTCGTGTTGTGTATATTAGTTCTAATAGTCTCCCCATCTCTTCAGACCAGAAACGACAAGCTGTATTGCATTATTTTTCTTTATGGTCACTATCACTGTGGAATTCTATTATTGCTCAGCTTATTTAATGTGGCAGAGCAGCTTTTCCTCATTACTTCTGGTGCCTCAGGGTGCTGAGAATCTAACAGATTGTCACGGTTTCTCTAAGGAAGTTGGAAGAGAATTTCAATTTGGCTATGAATGTGAACAAAATGAAGTTTGAAGGCAATTTATAGCATTTGTATTGGCAAGCCGTTGTTCTTACAGTGAATAAGCAGAGAGAGAAACTGATGACTGCATTCCCCCTGACCTACATTTATTATAAGACTGGGTTTACACCCAAATAAGCGCTTTCAGATGGAGAATGGAAAAGTTTAGGACAGCTGTTAGTGCAAAGTGGAGTTTCATTAGGCTCCATGGGTGTGTTTCTTCTTGATGTGGGTGCGGTGTTCAGAAGGTTGCTGC
>JAJAGP010001244.1:182166-215546 GCA_025084515.1 Ancistrus triradiatus
GTTCATTACTCAAAACCGCAATCATGGGGTAAGACTGCGACCCTGACTGCTGGTCCAGAAGGCCATCATTGACACCCTCAAGCAAGAGGGTAAGACAACAAAGAAATTTCTGAACGAATAGGCTGTTTCCCAGAGTGCTGTATCAAGGCACCTCAGTGGGAAGTCTGTGGAAAAAAAAAAGTGTGGGCAGAAAACGCTGCACAACGAGAAGAGGTGACCGGACCCTGAGGAGGATTGTGGGTCCAAAGTACTTTTTTCGGATGAAAGCAAATTTTGCATGTCATTCGGAAATCAAGGTGCCAGAGTCTGGAGGAAGACTGGGGAGAAGAAAATGCCAAAATGTCTGAAGTCCAGTGTCAAGTACCACAGTCAGTGATGGTCTGGGGGGTGCCATGTCAGCTGCTGGTGTTGGTCCACTGTGTTTAATCAAGGGCAGGGTCAATGCATCTAGCTATCAGGAGATTTTGGAGCCCTTCATGCTTCCATCTGCTGAAGAGCTTTATGGAGATGAAGAGTTCATTTTTCAGCACGACCTGGCACTTGCTCACAGTGCCAAAACCACTGGTAAATGTTTTACTGACCATGGTATTACTGTGCTCAATTGGCCTGCAACTCTTCCTGACCTGAACCCGATAGAGAATCTGTGGGATATTGTGAAGAGAAAGTTGAGAGAAGCAAGACCCAACACTCTGGATGAGCTTAAGGCCGCTATCGAAGCATCCTGGGCCTCCATAACACCTCAGCAGTGCCACAGGCTGATTTGCCTCCATGCCACGCCACATTGAAGCAGTCATTTTTTCTGCAAAAGGATTCCCGACCAAGTATTGAGTGCATAAATGAACATAATAATCTGAGGTTGACTTTTTTTGTATTAAAAACACTTTTCTTTTATTGGTCGGATGAAATATGCTAATTTTTGTGAGATTTTGGGTTTCATGAGCTGTATGCCAAAAATCATCAGTATTAAACAATGAAAGACTTGAAATATTTCAGTTGGTGTGCAATGAATCTAAAATATATGAAAGTTTAATTTTAATCATTACATTATGGAAAAGAATTAACTTTATCACAATATGCTATTTTTTGAGAAGGACCAGTGTGTGTGTGTATGTATATGTGTATATATATGTATATATATATATATATATATATATATATATATATATATATATATATTATATATATATATATATATATAAATATTTATATATTGGTTTATATATATATTTATATTATTTAAATATATATATATATATATTTCCCGTTTTGAGTCTTCCCAGTGTTTCTTCCTTATCACATTAATTGCCGATGTCACCATAGGTTTGCTCGTTTTGGTAAAGCTGTTTTGAGACTGTATAAATACATTTTTGCCAAGGTACAGCATGATCCAAGCAACTCAGGTAACTTAGCTGCTGCATCGTCGTAGTCCCACAAACAATCTACATAGACTACTATGGCTTAAGAGCTTGGTGAATGCTTTGAATGTGGCACTGTCATATGATGCCATCTTTCCAACAAGTCAGCTCTTTGAAAATGTCTGCTTGGCTAGGAATGGTCAACTGTATGGGCTGTTGTTGTTGTTTTTGTGAAGTGGAAACTTCTAGGAGCAACAACAGCTCGGTGGCAAAACAGTACGCCACACAAGGACGAGACTGCCAAGTGCTGAATGATGGTGCATAAATATCATCTGTTACTGGTGGCAGCACTTTGAGTTCCAGGCCGATTCTCAAAGCCCTTTCTTATATCAGCGTGCCATTGTTACAGATGACAGAGGAGTCCATGAAGAAATAGTTTGCTGATTATGGTTGTTAGAACTTTACTAAACTACACCATCATCAACACATTTGGGATTTAGTACGGTGGTAATGTATCATTTTGGAAGTCACAAATCTTGATTAAAAATATTATGTCAATAAAAATGTTTTTCACTAAATATTTCTGGTAGTTCTGCATATCATTTCTGAGTTTTCTGAGCAGGCACTGACTTCCACCTTGTTTATTGTTTGACATGGGTCATTTTTGTTACTTCTGCCTTGTTTTCTGTTACTTCTTGTTTCACAGAAATAGGAAATGTAGCCACTTTGAAGCCCGGACTATCGGAGGTTGCTGCTTGCCTTTCAGCTGTGTTTGGAGTAGAGGTTTTGCCTTGGCTATAGTTTGGTGCTTTATACTTGCTTTGATAACTGTTTTTGATTACAGGCACGATAATTACTGAAGTGTGTGATTTCCCTTGATGTGTCTGTGGCAAACTAAATGTACCACGCCTACTGTAAAAACAGCAGCACCTACAAGAGGATGGAAAAAATGGGATATGCTTGCTCAATAGCCTGGTTATGCTGACACGGGTAAACGTGGCACAGCACGTGTCATGCTCTTCAGTTTATTAGCTCCCCAAATGTTTGTCATGCCACAGTTTGCCTAAGCTATTGTTAGCAACTGTCATTGGCCTCCCTCTGACATATTCTGCCTGCCATGAGGAGATGGTTCTGCCATGGAAACTGAGTTAAAGTGCTGCTTGAGAAGCTTTTTTGCACTGATGGATACCCATTTGGAATAGTTTCTCCAAAGCCTACATGTAGCTGTAGTGGCACACTGAAAACATAACCAGATATTCTGTTAAAGCTCTTCAAATTCAGCCTGCTGTTGTTCTAGGACTTCTAGTCAGCAGAACTGTCTAATTATTGTATTTTTTCCCTTTCTTTTCCTCTGGTTCACGGATCGAAAATCAGAGAATGTCAGTATTCCAGTCGGATACTTTTGCTTTTCTGTCTTGGTGCCTGAGACCTCAGCTCCTTGATTGATATTAAATTTGTCAGCTTGGTGTTAGTCCTGTCAGCGGAGCAAGTGGTACTAAATGTCAGGGTTTTTTTGTGATGTGATAAGCTAGTCCCTGTGTAACTGAATGGGTGCCGGGATTTTTATGTGTAGGTGTGCAAACACAAAGACAATGCCTGCATTACCCCCACTTTATCTCCTTCAGGATTGCAGGAGATTACTGCTTCTCTGAGTACTGTAGGAGGCACGGTGACTTTTAAATGGACAAGGCCTTTGAATTTGGCTCTGTTGCCAAGCGGCTATGGCTCACTAGGACCTACAGAGAATAGATAAATTGTGTAATACTTGTGCCAGGTCATGAAAAGTAATTTAGTATGTGGTTTTGGTTCAGTTGTCAATGAATTGAATGCACAGCACTTTTTAGATTGCCAGGTGTTTCTGAGAATTTGAAGAATAGTCGTCTTTTACTGGAACGTTGAAGTTCAGGCCCTAGCATAATTAATACCTTTCAGGAATTTCCCCGAATAGCATTCTTGTGGCTTTTGGGAGCAACTGCTGGAGCCGTTTTCGGCTTGCTTGACCGCTATCGCCAAACTGTATTCATAGTGAGGTGGGCTATGTCCTCATCATCTGTATTTTTGAGTTAATAACCAATTGCAGTCATCATTCAAAACAGTTAAAGACCGGTTTTAGAAAGTGTTGACAACAGCCTATTGCATTTTGTTGTAATGTTCTATGGTAAACCCCTATTTGTATGGCTTTCAGTTTCACAGGGGAGCTGCGTCTGATTCCCATGAACAGAACAGAAAATACCATGCCATTGTCACCAAAACAGTATATTTTCAGTGCAGACAACTGGGCATATTCAAAGTATTCCAACAAAGTGCAAGTATACAGAGAGTCAAATTGTTAAAGTTATGAAGGTTACTTGATCAAAAACCAATTGTGTGCAAGTACAAGCTTCGTTGCAGCTAACAAACTGGAAACTGACTGTACATTGCGAGCTGTGGTCTACTAATTATCAAACCTGCACTCACACATGCCCTGCAACAACAGGATATAACGATATAAGAACTGAAGAAGATTTTGTCAGCAATCTAATCGAGAATACATGCACCTGAGTAATCAGATAATGGAAACCTCTGGGTTTCCATGACTTGGGCAGTAATCGGATTTCTACTTTGCAACCAGCCAATAATCTCATAGAAATATGTGCTGTAAACTTTGAACTTTAATATTGAATAATCAAATTATTAATTTTCTTGTGTATATACTGAGTTTCAGAATCTCCCCAGTGTTCGATGGCCACTTTATAGCCGCTGCCTTTAATTCCATGGCGTGTTTATTTCCGGGGGTTGCCAGATCTAGTGAGGAAAACGGCCGGTAAAGTCAATGGAGAAACAGGCCAGAAATAACTTAAATAATCGGATAACTGCAGAAATTCGATCATTGTCGGATTATTAAATGCATGTATACACACTCAATGTGTATTATTATTAAAAGCGTTGACAACGAATTCCATTATTGATTCGTCGTGTCGCGTGATTTATGTGTCCCCCGCCTTATCTCATCCGCTTACGTTACTGGTGGCACTTGCAGCACTTCCTATTTTGGCTACGTCCGCTATTGCACAAAATCGCCTCATGTAAACAAAGGAGATAACGGCGGACAAAGTGATGTTACAAGCAAGAAACTCCGTTTTCCCAGTCCACACGAGTTTCTGAAAATCTTCACCCTGGAAGAAGTTTTGCGACGAAGTGTGGACGAACGGTCAAAGCGCATAGAAAAAGCTACGTAAAAAAAAACAAAAAAAAAAACGTGTTCGTGTGGACAGGGCCATAGTCTCTAAAAAGAGAGCCAGCTTTAGCCAGGAGCATGTTGACATAACATTTGTGGATTGCAATGCAAAGTTCCTAAAGAAAGGGAGTGAATGAGTTTGTATGTAGGGTTTGCATCAGAGATGCACTTACTTTTCATTATTATTTAATTTGTTATTTTAATTTATTAATTAATTTAATTTATTATTATTCATTTATTGTAAGCACTTATTTGCTCTGTTATTTAATGTTATATTTCTGAATAAAGACATGGAAAGTTTAAAAAAAAAAATCCGATTCATCGATTAATCGAAAAAATAATCGACCGATTAATCGATTATTAAATTAATCGTTAGTTGCAGCCCTAACGTAGTGCACACGTTACAAATGCATGGCTGAGGGAGATTAGGGTACGGGTATTGGACTGGACTGGCCTGCCAGCCTACATTACAGAGTAGTAAATGCTTTACTGTCCCAAGTGTTTTTTTGGAATGTGCTGCAGGAATGGATGTTGTCTAACAAATGAAACGAAGTTAAGAGCAGGTGGGACATGAAATAGCTTGGCTTCATATGTATGCAATGAATTAAAAGTCAAAATAACAAAATAGAATGGTCTTCCCAAGAGCTTCTCTTTTTGATTCTAACATGTATGATCTGACCACTGCAAAAAGCAGGTTTTTAAATTTTGAAAAAGATGCCATTTTTGCTTGGTTTGTTCTTTATTTAAAATGTTCAACCCCCCCCCACATTCCAGTAGCTGCTGTTGTATGCGATTTACTGCCAGCGTGCCACATGGCTCAAGGGATTATAGGATCAGAAGGATCTTAGTAAAAATCTGGAAATCTTCTCATTTTGTGATCATAATTAGCACTCGCTGTTAATGAGCCCTGATTGAGCGCTGACACGAAGGTTTTAAGAGCTAAGCAATCCTATGAACCCTTTTGAGTTCAAGTACTTAAGTGATCTGTCTGTTGGTTAGTCATAAAAGCAGAGTAAATAATGGTCCTGTTCCAGGTTTCTGTCTTCTGAAGTTAGCTCCTGTCTAACACACCACCTATGGCTGGCTGTGTCAAATGGAATCCTCAATTCTTATACTTTCATTAATTTGTGCTGTTTTGGTTGGGAGTAGACAGAAAGCATGGTGAATGACATTTGCTGTTCAGAATTAGATTCTACAGGTCTGCAGTCGAGCTCGTGTACAAAGAGCCTGTCTCTGGGTGACACTGGGTCACTGTGTGCATGGGGGGGGTTCTGAGGTGACTCATGCACCTCCTGAACCCGTCTGCCCAAGCCCATGACATAAAAGAGAGTGGTCTGATTATGGTTTGTACCACGGTCCCTTACCTAACCGCCTGCAGCACTCGATATGAAAGGGACTTATTTTAGCTTATCCATGCCTTTCACTTTTTTCCAACTCCCAAGTGTCTCTCTTCATTCTTCTTCTGTTTCTCTCATTTATACTTGTAACCATTTTAGTTCTGTTTTCCAAGTTTATAACACTAACCCCCCCAGACAAAAACAGCTTCTATAGGCTACAGAAGCAAGTATGCAGTGTGAGCTTCCCCTTACACTTGCACAATTGCAGCATCTGGCAGCTTCATCGGGGTGCCAAGTTGACCCTTCTACAGTCTTGATCAGGAATGGACTTTTTGGAAGGGGAACAGGGTGAAAAGGCCAAGATATGCTACACAAAACTTGGAATGAAGATCAGTGGAAAAGAGTATTATGTAGTGACGAATCCAAGTTTGAAATTTCTGGGGCGACAACATATATATATTTCGTTCTTTTAGTCATTATACCATTGCTAAAACAACAAACTGAATGGTGGCCTAATACTTTTAGAGAATAACACGAGGTAGAAACAGTTCAAATCTGCCATACCTACAACATGCATCTTCAGAGACATTTGTAAAACATACGTTTTTTGCTGTCTGTATTGTCAGATCAAATTCCCCAGCTGGAAAGAGGTGCCCCTTATAGCAATACATCTCTGCAAATCCAGTCACGTGCAGAGTGGATTGCTACTAAAGTTGTATCTTTTTAGTCCTCTTGATTAAGATTGAGATCATTTGTAAGGTTTTGGATTTGTAAAGAAAAAAAGCACCTCCTACAACAATAAAACCGCAGTGTCACAGTGCTTATGCTACATTGTCCTTCATCATGGCAGGAGGTCTTTATTGACTCAACCTTGGAGGTGAGGCTCACAATGAAATCTCTCAAGACCTAATTGATACAAACTGGCCAGGTCGACTGGGTCACTTAAAATATGTAAACAGTGTCATGTCTGTAAGAGATTACACAAGCTAGAACTGTTAGAAATGGTTCCTTTAGACTTGAGTTTAGGCAGTTATTATTAGCGCTTTGTTCATGTAGATTGAGAGATTGAAAGATCTGAAAGCTTTAGAATGAATTGAGGGGTTCAATTATGCTTTTGGCGTTACACGTCGGACTGAGCTTAGCTAAATGGCAACTTGCAAGCAGTCAGCGGATTAGAATAACATGTGTAATGCTCACTGGCCACTTTTAACCCAAAGCTGTGTTATACTGCTATACTACTTGCTACTATACTTAACTCATTTTTTGTGTATCTTTACTGAATTCTTTCCATTTTGGATGACTTTTTACTTTAACACCATAACATTTCAAAGTCATATCTTTTTTTGATCCACTTTATGTGAAAATGTGAAATCTTTAACTTTGGACTATGGACCACAAGGTCCATACAAGATCAAAGATCACAATTCCTTGGATTTTAAGACTGTCGTAAGGATAGGGCGTCTGCCTTGGGACTGTGAGCGCCTAGCGGGTAAGGTACTGGACTATGGACCACAAGGTCCAGCGTTCAAATCCCACCTGTGCCAAGCCGCCACTGTCTTTGAGCAAGGCCCTTGACCCACAATCCCTTGGTTTGTAAGACTTGTAAGTCGCTCTGGATAAGGGCGTCTGCAATGCAAAACTCATTCAACCTTGGGTACTGTGGTAGCCTAGCGGGTAAGGTACTGGACTATGGACCAGAAGGTCCAGGGTTCAAATCCCACCTCTGCCAAGCTGCCACTGTTGGGTCCTTGAGCAAGACCCTTAAAACCCACAATTGCTTGGATTGTAAGATCGTATCAATTGTAAGTTCCTCTGGATAAGGGAATCTACTAAATGCTGTAAATGTAAATGTAACTCAAGTACATGGTTTGTGTACTTCGTCCACCACTGCTGATATCACACGAGTGAACTCTTAAGCTTACGAGCCAACCATTTTGATTTGATTAACCGCACAATAGTTGCATAAAATTTCAGTTCAACAGTCGTGCATCACTCTGTCCAGGATGCTAGCCATGATTTCCATAGGAAATAAATGGTCATCTGTTCTAGGTGCTGGCTGAGTTCTGTATCTGCTGTTTGAACCGGTAGTCTTCTTTTCACTTTTCAGTTCTGGATTCTCTGGCACGAGGCAGCATGTGGCTTACACCTCTAGCTCTGTGTGTTTGCTCAGTACGGCTCCAGGAGACCGGACAACTCCTGCCTATTGGAGCTCATTAGTCTTTGCTTGAGTCTACCGTGCTGCCCTAGGGTTTTTTTAGCCTGTATTATTGTTTTGTCCTTTAATAGCGGAGACATACTGTGTGCTGATTTCAACTGATGTCTTTGACGTCATGGAGGACGCAGTGGAAAATCAGATGTTGCTGAATTGTTGAGAATATTTTGAAACTGTCAGATCAGGTTAGAAGGCTTATCATGTTTATAACGGTGTAGTAGTACACAGAGGAATGGCCAGTCATGGGAAGGTCCAATGGCTCAGTCTGTATCTGGGTCAGAGGTGAATCAAAGTCATGGTCACGCTGTCTTTACACAGCCAAGTGTCGATTTCAGTTTGAATGAAGGCCCCGTCCTTGTTTGTAACAACACTTTATAATATAATGCAATGTGTTGCCCAGAGGGTCTAGTTGTTTTGGGATATTAATCCCTTGTCATGGGCATTACCAAATGCTTTTGGGAATTTCGGTGCAGGCTTATTCAGTCACATGATGATCAGGCCAGCCTGTCGGATTTGGTTTCATCAGCATGTCGCAGTGGCCAGTTTCTCTGGAACTGTTGCACTTGCTCTTTTAATGTAGGCATTGTGGTGTTTTCAGGCTTTTCCCTACTAATATGTTAGTATTTGTGTGCTCTGCACCTTTACAACTTCTGTAGTCATCTTGTGATCATGTGGAAAGCGGCCACTAGGTATCCAACACACTCTGGCTATCAGATACTAGGGCTATTTTTAGCACGGGGCATATCGGTGCGAAATATGAATCCCATCAGCCAGAGGCCACGAGGGACTGGATTTCCCCCATCCGGATGAAAGACTCTCTGTCCATCCATTAACTCTGAACAAATGCTCATAATGGCAGGGAAGAGAGCTTACTTCACTACCACTTATAGAAATGCAGCCGCTACAATATTGACAGATGATGAACAACAATCTTCTACCTCCTACCATGAATTCCATGTGCACATATGAACAAGTGTGTTATACTATAGTGCATAGGTTTTCTCTGCAGGCAGCCAAACAAGTCATTCCCACTTGCATTGTGTTATGATGGAAAAGTACGGTCACCATTCCAGAATGCTGTTCCTAGAAACCAGGGACCGGTGCCAATTTTTTTTAGGCTGCTTGCTTTGCACAGATGTGTGATTACAGTTCAAGCAGGAGAGAAAATCTCTTTATAACTTTTCTGATACTCCATTGTCAAATGGAATGCCATTTCAAGGAATTGACAGGAGGATTGTGCACAATTATGTAGTATTTATAGGAATGCCTTTAGTTAAGGTGAAGTGTGTTTCTTTAGTCACATGAGTCTGATCTTGTGGATTGGATTTTTTTTAGCTATGTGCAACATTCATAGACATAAAAACTTCATTTATTAATTATTCATAAGTATACTTTGACTATTTGTGGCTACTATTCATTAAATAGCTCAGAATACAATGATTCCGTTTACTTTTACCTGTGATTAATTCAGGTTAATAAGCTAGATGAGCTATTAAAATACTGCATGTGAAAGTAAAAGTACCATTGGTACTATGCTGTTTTGACGTGCTGTTCAGTGCAGTTGTATACCAGTGTGGAAACGATCAGCATGCTAGATGGTTTGGTGTATTTCATGTATTCTGGTTGCTGGGGATAAAAGACTTTACGTAATACCCTAACCCTAAGGGTATTTTGACAGGCTTGCCTACTATTAAATAAATCACTGACACTATAATCGTCTAAATCTGAACTCTGATATTGATATCCCACTTATGTCTAGCTGTAACCAAATACAGTGGGGCAAAAAAAAGTATTTAGTCAGCCACTGATTGTGCAAGTTCTCCTACTTGATGAGATGAGAGAGGTCTGTCAATAGATACACTTGAACTATGAGAGACAAAATGAGGGGAAAAAAATCCAGGAAATCACATTGTAGGATTTTTAAAGAATAAAATTGTAAATTATGGTGGAAAATAAGTATTTGGTCAAATAACAAAAGTTCAGCTCAATACTTTGTAACATAACCTTTGTTGGAAATTATGTTTCCCGTAAGTCTTCACCAGGTTGGCACACACTGTAGCTGGTATTTTGGCCCATTCCTCCATGCAGGTCTCCTCTAGAGCAGTGATGTTTTGGGGCAACACGGACTTTCAACTCCCTGCACAAATTGCACATGGGGTTTAGGTCCAATGTGAGCTGGCTAGCCCACATTCCATGACCTTGAGATGCTTTTTAACTGGATGCCATTCCTTTTCGTTCCTGAGCGGTGCTTTTTGGGATCTTGTCATGCTGGAGACCCGCCCAAGTTTCCATCTTCAATGCTCCTCACTGATGGAAGGAGGTTTTGGCTTAAATCTCAACGATACATGGCCCCGTTCATTCTCCCTTAACACGGATCAGTCGTCCTGGGTCCCCCTGCAGAAAACAACCCCCAAGCACATGATTGTTTTCCCACCCAGGCTTCACAATTAGGTATGGTGGTTTCTTGGCGGGATGTGCCAACTCAGCATTCCTTCCCTTCCTCAACACGACGATTTAGTTTTTAACAAAAGTTCTTTTTGGGTTGCTCTGACCACATAAAACTTCTCACAATCCTCTCGGGATCATCCCATATGCGCTCTGGCAAAACTTCGACACCAGGGGCCGGACATGTACTGGTTTTAAGCAGGGGACACGCCTGCACGCAGTCCCTCTCGGCGTAGTCTGTTACCGGATGGTAGCCTTTGTTTACTAGCTTTTGTCCCAGCTCTCTGGCAGGTCATCTCATCAGGTCCCCTGTGTAGTTCTGGGGTTTTTTGCTTCAACCGTTCTCATGATCATTTTGACCCCCGGGATAATCTGGCGTGAGCCCCAGATCGAGGGATATTACAATGTCTTGTATGTCTCATACAATTGCTCCCACAGCCTGATTTATTCACACCAACCTGCTTGCCTATTGCACGTAGATTCACTCTTCCGCATGGTGGCGTCTACAATTTTCTTCCTGGTGTTCTTCAACAGCTCTTTGGTCTTGGCCATGGTTGAGTTTGGAGTCTGACTGTTTGAGGCTGTGGACAGGTGTCTTTTATACAGATAACGAGATCAAACAGGTGCCATTAATACAGGTAACGAGTGGAGGACAGAAGAGCTTCTTAAAGAAGTTACAGGTCTGAGAGAGCCAGAAATTTTGCTTGTTTGTGGGTGACCAAATACTTATTTTCCACCATGATTTACAATTAAATTCTTTAAAAATCCTACAATGTGATTTCCTGGATTTTTTTTTCTCATTTCTCTCATAGTTGAAGTGTAGCTATGATGTAAATCACAGACCTCTCTCATCTTTCTAAGTAGGAGAACTTGCACAATCAGTGGCTGACTAAATACTTTTTTGCCCCACTGTACAAGCTCATGTGCAGTGACGTGGCAAATACCAGTTTTCAATGCTTGTATTACCAGGCAACTACCAGCCAGCCAATGCTTGTGTTTTTTACCTGGCGAGTTAGTTTTCTTTGTTTATATATTTGTTAATAGTTAAGATGCTGGAGAAACGGATTGTTGTGTGTATAGTTTCATAGAAATAATGTGTAACTGGGGGTTTTTGGGGGAAGGAAAAATGTTTTATAGGGCCCTAGTTGTTTTGGGTTTATGGATTGTTAAAATGTAAGAAACACGTCTGTCTGTACAGAAAAGGGGTCATACATGTAAAGATGGTCATAGGACTAGTTAGGCATGCAGCGAGATCACACAAACAGCTTTCAAGGTGTTAATGCTAGTTAGTGCAGTCTGCAATCTATTACCATTGGTGTGAATGTAGACCAGCACATGCAAAATGTAAGACCTTCGAAATGAGTTTGCATTTGAATGGTTGATAATCTATACAGGGTTCAATGCCTGAACGGAGCTGAGACTAAAGCTTATTTGTTTATCTCTCTCTGTCAGAGCTTCAATACACATTTGCTGGAAGCTGCCCTTCTGTTTGAGTCCTTTGATCTGTAACATGTTGCCTGCTTGGCAAATGGTAGCATTGGGATTATTTGAGTGTGTAGTCTCTTCTTCAGTATTCGTTGGCAGAGATGATTGGATTGATCCTTTACCCAGCCCATGCTCTGCCTCCATCAGGCTTGCAGTTAATGGCATAATCAGAGTCGGTCTCTAACCGTGGCCCTAATGGGGTTTGGACTGGTCTAGAAGAAGAATTCTTAATGCACTCCCCATGCATTCCTGTAAATCAGATAGCTGCAAGACAGATGCATAGATTTCCACCCTTTTACATTGCTGCTTGAAAGTTTGTGAACCCTTTAGAGTTTTCTGTATCTGTGCATAAATATGACCTAAGACATCCAATTAAAGATTATTTTTTAGTAATGGTCATTTATTTAGTGAGAATAGTGATGCAATCTTGCACATCTGTGAGTGGCAAAAGTGTGTGAACCTATAGGAATCAGCAGTTAATCTGCTGGTCAAATTGGGGTCACATGTTTTTAATCAATGGGATGACAGTCAGTTAAGAGTGGGTGACCTATTGTATTTAAAGAACAGGTATCTGTGAAAGTCTGACCTTCACAACACGTTTACGGAAGTGTATGATGATACAAACAAAGGAGATTTCTGAGGACCCCAGAAGGAGTTGGTTGATGCTCTTCAGGCTGTAAGAGGTTACAGATCTTGAAAGATTTTAGACTCCACCAATCCACAGTCAAACAGATTGTGTACAAATGTCGGAAAAGCTAGATTATTGTTAGGCTTCCCAGGAGTGTTCGATTAACAAGTCACTCTAAGTTCGAAACATGAAGCCACAAAGGAACTTAGGATTACTTCTAAGCAACTAAAGACTCACTTACATGGGCTAGTCCATCATCATGAGAACACTGAACAACAGTGGTGTACTTGTTGCATAGCTGCATAAAGAAAGCCACTGCTTTCCAAAACAACCATATACTCTTTGCTAAAGATCACATGAACAAGCCAGAAAGTTGTAAAAACATGTAAAAATCTATTTTTTATTTTTAGTTGAGAAGCATTATGCCTGGCAAAAGGCAAACGCTGCATTCCAGCGTAAGAAGCTTATCCCAAATGTGAAACATGATGGTGTTAGTATCATACTTTGGGCATGTATTGCTGCATCTGGGTCAGGATAGCATGTCACCATTAATGGAACAATAAATTCAGCACATTCTAATGGAAAATATCTGGACATCTGTCTGTGAACGGACTCTCAAGAGAAAGTAGGTCATGTAGCAAGACTATCATTCTTGAGCACACATTGTTCTACCAAGGAATGGTTAAAGAAGGATAAAGATAATGATAGTAAGATAGTGGAAGGGCCAAGTCATAATCTTGAATCTAACCCAGTAGATTTTGTTTGTGGTTGGACCTGAAGCGAGCAGTTAATGTAAGGAAGCCTACCAACATCCCAGAGTTGAAGCTGTTCTGTATGGATGAATTGACTGCAGTTCCTCTGATAAAAAGATAATAGAAACATGCATTGCTACACATCACTATTTTCTTTGTTCTTTGGGAGACATGGATGTTTTTTAGACTTTTCTTTGCCATACTGGCTGTCTGCCTTAGTGTTACATGGTTGTTTACTGGCTGTAATGTAGCATCTAGTGGCCTGAGTGACTGGATGTTTTGGTTGGTTAAAACAATAATAAACATATGTCTGTATGTCTGGTCCCATGATGTTGGCAGTGGTGAGCAATGATAATGGAAAAATTATTTTGGGACCAGTTTATTGTCTGTGCCCAGTGACAAAAGACCCTCACACCTATTGCAGTTTTACATGTGAGACGTAATAGGTTCAACTGGCAGTTGTGGAGACTGGAAACTGTTTACATAGGGAGGCTTACTTTGCTGTTGTCACACAGTCTGGCTCATACCATTTTTGGGGGGAGCTAAAGCCAAGTTTTAGTATCATGATGAAAAATTAAATAGTAGGGACTGCTTAGGACCATTAATGACCAGTTCGACTCAGTCAAGATGATTCAGTTGACTGAATCTCACATGCAGTTAGTGGCCTTTTGAAAATCTGTGCTGTCAACAATTACTGCTGTTTCACCAGAATGCTAAACCACTTTATATGCATTAAAGTCGGACTATGTTATTTTTAGGAGCAGGGTGTTAAAAAGACTGCTTGTGGTGTGCCAAGGCAAACATGTAAATGGTGCCCAAGACCAAAATGCTCATTTCCCTTACACGTACTGATTGGTTATAAATCATTTATGGCTCCTGTTTTAGTCTGATTATTCAGTTTTGCAGTCAGTGAACTGCTTTGCAGCATTGTTGTTCTGCAGTCCCAGGATGTTGCTGATGTCCTTTTATTTTTGTCCTAGCATATCAACCATTGATTATATTTCCCTCCAGACTCTGAGAAGCCAGATAAGACTATTCTGCTTACATGGAGCAAATCCTCTTGGCATCCCTGTTACATACCGATGTGACAATGTGAATATTAGACGCTAATAACCTATGGATTGGCTGTAGGCTTCATACAGAGAGGAGTGATATATATCAGAAGTACCATTTGAGTGGGTGAGCAGACCTCAGGCTCCGGATAGCATCTGTCTGGTTTTGTATCTGTGGCTTTGGACTATGTAAATCATGGTGTCAGGTTTAGACGAATGTATGATGTGATATGATCACAGCTCGATACTATTACAGAAAATCTACACTATGATGCATCTAAAACCCCAGGCTGAGCACTGCACTAAACTAAATGCATTTTCATGTTATGTACCATTTTGAAGATATACTAGTGTACTATGTTAATATAATAGTCAATGTGTGAAATTAGGCCTTAGATAGAATGCATAGGTAATGTACAGAATGCATGGCCTAGGCAATGTATTGAATGTGTTATTATAATATGCTATATACAGTGAGGCAAAAAAGTATTTAGTCAGCCACTGATTGTGCAAGTTCTCCTACTTTAGAAAGATGAGAGAGGTCTGTCATTTTCATCATAGCTACACTTCAACTATGAGAGACAAAATGAGGAAAAAAATCCAGGAAATCACATTGTAGGATTTTAAAGAATTTAATTGTAAATTATGGTGGAAAATAAGTATTTGGTCACCCATAAAAGTTCAACTCGATACTTTGTAACATAACCTTTGTTGGCAATGACAGAGGTCAAACGTTTCCTGTAAGTCTTCACCAGGTTGGCACACACTGTAGCTGGTATTTTGGCCCATTCCTCTATGCATATCTCCTCTAGAGCAGTGATGTTTTGGGGCAACACGGACTTTCGACTCCCTCCACACATTTTCTATGGGGTTGAGGTCTGCAGACTGGCTAGGCCACTCCAGGACCTTGAAATGCTTTTTACGGAGCCACTCCTTCGTTGCCCCGAGCGGTGTGTTTGGGATCATTGTCATGCTGGCAGACAGCCATGTTCCATCTTCATTCATGCTCTCACTGATGGAATGAGGTTTTGGGCTTAAAATCTCCACGATCATGGCCCCGTTCATTCTTCTTCCCCCTTGAACCGGATCATCGTCCTGTCCCCTCTGCATAAAAACAGCCTCCCGCCCCAAAGCAATAAGTGTTTCCACCCCCATGCCTCTCAGTAGGTATGGTGTTTTCTTCTGTGATTTCCACGTCTAGCATTCTTCTCGCTCCAAAACACGACGAGTTGAGTTTTTTAACCAAAAAGTTCTGTTTTGATTTCATCATCACCACTGATATTTTTTTTTTTAACTGAAGTGTACCTATGATGAAAATTACAGACCTCTCTCATCTTTCTAAGTAGGAGAACTTGCACAATCAGTGGCTGACTAAATACTTTTTTGCCCCACTGGACTTTCCCTAGGTATTATATACACGATATGACTTATAAAATATGACGAGTATGAAATATGTGTAATATTTTTCATAACTTTCCTGTCTCATTTTCAGCATTCCATACAATGCCTAAATTCACACATTGCCTGTAACATGTAAAAAAAAAACCAATTCTGCCTAAATTGAAACAAAAATTTCTAAATCTGTTGCCGTGTAACATTATTTGGCAGACACCCTTATCCAGGGCGGCTTACAAAATGTGCACACAGTTGAAGGTGCCATGATGCAAGCTCTCTGTGATCTAGGAGTATTCAGTAACAGTCACATTTTAAATATTTGTTTTTCCAAAAATAGCTTCACGCTCTCATAGAGTTGAAGTACCGGGGCTTGAACGACAACATTTCCAGTTTACATATTGGCAAAGGTTTCTCGTTCCTGCGTTCGAATGAACCGTTTAAACATGTGAAGGAAAAAGGAACTCCTCAAGTGTGTTTTAATTCAGAATGACTTCATCTGTCGACATGTTTTTTTAGAACTGCTTAGTTTGTGGTGTCATGAGAAATTAAATCTCCTGTTTGAAGCAGGAATCTTACAGTATATGCAGTCCTTTGCTAATGTTCAGTGACTCGTGTTTGTCATATACTTTGTGTTTATTTTCCCTCTCTTGCACACTTGCTGACTCCTTCTCCTATGGACAATCTCATGGGGACTACTGCAGCCTAATGGTGTGCAGATGCTGGTAGAGAAGTGCTGTTGATTGTGTGCGTTAATGTGCTGATGCTAGAGTGGTCTGAGGGTTCTACGCTTGCAGCTTTGCATAGATCAGACATGCAGAAAAAAAACCAGTGAACACACAAGTGCTCAAATTACAACCCTTTTAGGGTAGGGACGTGCATCAAATATTCATCGCACATTAGTATGGGCACGTTTGTTCTATGTTGGAAAGAAACTGGTCAAGTATTTTGGTAAATTGTGAATGCTTTTATGCAGTATTTTTGACAATTGGGTTCAAAATATTCAAAATCAAAAAGACTAGCTAAAATACAAACTGTGGAGCCTGCTACACCAACCACATGGTTACTGCAGGCAAAAATATTTGGACACATTATGCACCGGTGTTAGTATATTGAATTAACTCCAGTTGTTTTCTTTTTGTGCAGGACCGGAAGCTTTCCCGATCCGAGCGGCAGCGCTTCAAAGAAGAGGCTGGCATGCTAAAGGGTCTGCAGCACCCCAACATTGTCCGCTTCTATGACTCGTGGGAGTCTCCCTCTAAAGGGCGCAAGTGCATCGTATTGGTGACGGAACTTATGACATCGGGCACCCTAAAAACGTGAGTGATGATTCCTCATCTTCCTCTGCTGGCAAGCTCAGATTTACCATGAATCCACTCTTAGTAAATCTGTTAATTACCTTTAAGATTAATTCTCAACTTGTTTAGTATTTGTAGTTTTAAGTTTTGACTGGCTGCTATGCTAGCACTGCTAGTGAATCGGCACTGTGCTTTTATATTTACATATGGTCTTTTGATGCTAACAAGCAAGTTGAATGAAAGTACATCTAGCTAATCCACATTGGTCCCATTATTGCACATTTCAACAGGTACTTACCATGCCATGCTTGCCAGTATTTAAAGAGGTGATCCCAAAAGCCGTGGCCCAAATGGTGTACTTACAACAAAAAAGGGTACATTCTAATAACAGTACCCCCTTGTCAAGTGTATGAGTATGTGGAACTCGGCACCAAGGGGCATATGCAGCAGAAGGTTAGCTGTCACTAAAAGAATAGCAAATATCCAATTCTGTATTTTTCTATAACAAATACGCCCTTGTGTCCATGTTCCCAAATAAATGTACGCTAAAGCTGATAGTTTCTTTAGAGTCCAAATTAGTTAAACTGATTGTATATGCTTCAGTGACTCAGTCATTTTTTTTTTTTTTTTTTTTTTTATAACATGTGGACTCATGAATCCAGTGTGTTACACACGACAGTGCACAGGTCTTGGCCACCATTAGAAACACTTACTCCATTGATGAACTCAGGATGCTAGAATAGCTGCTAATGCTACCTACAGCTTGTTTCCTTTCGGTTGGCTGTAATCCCTGATTGTTTTAGGACCCATGTGGACTTATTTGCAGGAAGAATACAGTACTGTAGAAATAAAAATAAAGCAAAACATGATAAGCACAGCAGAGTAAGGGCTGTGCAACACACTGAGCAAGGGCTAATGTGAATCTGAATCATCGCATACTGAACTGTGAATCATTTTACATTTACAGCATTTAGCAGACGCCCTTATCCAGAGCGACTTACAGTTGGTACAGTCTTACAATCCAAGCAGTTGTGGGTTAAGGATCTTGCTCAAGGACCCAACAGTGGCAGCTTGGCAGAGGTGGGATTTGAACCCTGGATCTTTTGGTCCATAGTCCAGTACCTTAACCGCTAGGCTACCACAGTCCAAGGAGGATAGATACCACTGTATATGGTTGTTATACTTTTGCTAAAACAATGGTATATCTAATCTAATGGTGGCATAAAACTTTAGTACTGGATAACGCATTAATAAATAAGTTTTTAGCATTTTGTGACCATTTTGATGTTGCGATTGACTGTTGAGACTTGTATAATTCATGCTTTCACTCTTGTGTACTGTGAATATTGAAAACTGCAGAGAGTGAGAATGGATAGCAAATCTTTTCTCCACCATCATAAAACGCTGAATCACAATAGGGAGGATAAACAAGAGTGAATAGTGAATGCTGGAGAGGAGGGGCTTGCCACCTCCATGTGAGAGGTGCAGTTTGGGTAGCTGCTCGCTCTCAGCTGCTGCTCTTACAGATTCCTAACATTCCTCCAAGTGGTGAGGGGAAGAGATGCAGTAATGCAGTACTGCTGACCAGAGAGAAAGCCTGAACTGGGGACAGGACAAGGGCTTATTAGCTCCCTCATGTGGATGCAAGGATACTGGCATGAAAACAATTGCACTGCCACATTTCATAACTGTAGCAGGGAGTTTAGATATGTCTTATGTCGGTCACATAGACATAATAGTATCATAGAATTCTCATCCAAATAGGATACTGAGGTCACAAGGTCTTTCAATGCTTGTCAAGTTGGTCGTGCCTACACAGGGCAGACAGAGTTAAAGATGAGTGGATGAGTAAATATGTCAACTTTCTCTAGCTCTCTCTTAAGCCTGTTGGAGAACTAATCTCACACCTCAGCAGAGCAGAGTGAAAGGATAGGTGGGACAAATGGAAGGAAAAGAAAATGAGAAACCAGCAGGCAGAAAAAAGAGATACAGGCCAGACAATGTTATTTCATTTCCAAATTATTCTGCTTGTGCTCTCTTCTAGAGGACGTCTCTCCCACAGTCATACAAAGACTCGGATTAGACTGCAAGTAATTAAAAAATATAAACGCAAACTTTAAACGTCACGTAATGTCACATAAATTAGAAATATTGTTGGGTTGTTTAAAGTGGTCTTTTTTGGCTATTTTAGCTGTTGCATCATGAGCCACTTTGAACCCATTGTTGATTTGCGAGCTCAGTTTGGCTGTTGGGCCAAGTGTGAATCAAGCTCAGATGTTTGAGAGTAGCCTTCCAGTGTGGTCATTTGGATGCAATCCAGGCTCGTTTCTTTTGGAGCTGGCAAAAATGAGATGGAATTTGGAAAATGAGATGTTTGGGTCTACAGTTCTCAAGGGGAATGCCATGCTTCCTCTTGCCTTACATTTATGGGATGTGTTGAAGGGTAGATGTTTGGTGAAACCACTCCTCACAGCTGTCACAACAGATGACCAATGCACCGAGTCCAAAAATGGATCAGCTCACAGATTGGTGTCGCAATGTTGAAACGCGTAATGGCGTAAAGAACATTGATTGTAAAGTTTAACTGCAAATCCCCAAATGTATCACCAGTGCTTTAGCACTTTGAGAGTAGTTTTGTAGTAACAACTTTATGACAAGTGTAGATTATCATAAAAGGTGTCTTGCTGTAAAAGGACTCCTGCTAATACCATAAAAAATTTTTTGTTACTTCAGTATAATAAAGTGAATCTCGTACTGAGTACATTTACATTTACAGCATTTAGCAGACGCCCTTATCCAGAGCGACTTACAGTTGGTACAGTCTTACAATCCAAGCAATTGTGGGTTAAGGGACTTGCTCAAGGACCCAACAGTGGCAGCTTGGCAGACGTGGGATTTGAACCCTGGACCTTCTGGTCCATAGTCCAGTACCTTAACCGCTAGGCTACCACAGTATGTTTTAATAGTGGCAATACCTTACAATTAACCATAATAATTCCTAAACACAGTATGCTACAAAAAGCATATGATTTAACACTACCAAGTAAAGGTAGTTTGAAAAGACAAAGTGGAAATAAGCGAAGGTGGAAGAAGGACTAGAATTAAGAATACAATTCATTAAGCATTAGACAATCGAGTTTCGTTATTCATTAGAGTTGTACTGTTATTTGTATATGTTATACGTTTGTCTGCATAATGCTTGTTGTTACTTGGCAACATGTCAGAGGAGTGATACTGTTTTGGTGTGATCTCAAAAAACCTGCCATCAAAAATGGGCTCAATACTCTGAGCACTTGCTTAAACTTGTGTGAGTCGAGCTGCGCGACGACTTTCAGCCGAATCATGATTCGTGAGTCTCGAGTCACGATTCGGTACACAGTGATTCAGTCTCACAATAGCCCTCAGAGAAGATCTCCACCATTTTTAGTGTGTTTTTCTTTATTTTTCATCTGCAGTACTGTATTCGTAGTGCAAATAAGTCTCCATGGGTCTGGAAAAGGTTAGTTCATAAGAGCCAACTGAAAACAAAACAGGAACTGAATGTTCCAGAACACAGGAAGCAGTTAGGATTTTGTACTTTTTCCACTTTCAGTCCATTTAATCACCAAGTTTCATGAGATTTTTCAACACTTTATTATAAAATAAGCGCTGTGTTCTTTTTTGCCAGCTGTAGGATAATGTAAGCATTTTAAACATTACCTTACTTATCATTGTATCCTTTTCATATCTCCACTATGATACAGTATAGACCGCTCTACCAAACACTCATTAAACTTCTCAGTTCATGATATATTTAATTTATGATGGATTTGTTGATACATATCCCCATTGTAAATCAGGGAGCACCTGTACAATACAACTCCATTAATGCATATAATGCCTTATACAGTGTGGATTTTCTATGGGACTGGAACAGATTCATTCAATTTACATCATGGGAAAACTTTGCTTGGTACTTGTGGTTTTCGGTTCTCGACAAGCCTTCTGGAACGAATTAATGACAAGAACCTAGGTACCACTGTATATGACTTTGTAAAAATAACTTAAAGAAATTAATTAGCTTTAATAATTATTAATGGTTCCAAGTGCCACTTTGGCCAAAACAGGTGTCGCCTCCCATTTTGTTTTTCCTTTGTTTGAATGAATGAACAAGAAAATGACTTAATCTGTACTTCAGTTATTTAATACTTAGATTTTATTTTACATCTATTCAGTTGGCAGACTGTTTCAGCCATAGCAACTGATGCTGGATTCAGTCTAGCAATACAGTGTATGGCTAAACATCTGAGCCCAGTGGAATGTGGGGTTTTGGAAGGCTAGCCACTAAGCTACCATGTTCATAAATGTTTTATATTGCAACAGTTTTAGGTGTAATTGTAGATTAAAATGTTAGCCAGACACTTTTTATGTGGCAGTGCAGTAAAAGGTTAAAATGTGGGAGTGTTTCATCCAAATACCAGGACACCTGATCCCACTCTGTAATGCTGGGCCACCAAAGACCTTACTGAAAGGCCTTTGTTTGCCCATTGTAGCTTATGTCAACTCATTTGCTCACTTTGTGAGGCTTTGAAAGTTTATTAGTGTGGGCCCCCCAAATGGTTAGTAAATACCATTTAAGAGTCTTCCTGTATGCATTTAGCCAGTGTCAGTTCCTGTTGATTTGAAACCTGACTGACGTATGCTGCTGAACTGTTCCTTCAACTGTGGCTTTAGCTTTAGTGGGTGTGTAACCCTGGGAGAACCTTGGTTACAATGAAATTGAATACGAGAAAAGACATTAGTCATTTTAAAATAAATGATTGTGAGGTCCCTGTAAGCTCTTTTTAGGAATATGCATCATTGTGTTGTACGAGTTATTTGTCAGAGAAGTATCAGAGGCAGATATCTGCTAAACTGCTCCTCATAGCTGTTTAGAAGGCCACTACAAGATATTGGCTCAAGATGGACCCCTCCCCCAAAAGGTTTGTGGATAGATACAATGGGCCATCTGTATCCATGGGTCTCACATCTGCAGATTCAGTCAACCATGGGTTATGATTATTTGGAAAAGAAAAATTGTCAGAAAGGTAAAAAACAAAACATGAGTTTGCCATGTGCCTGTACTGTGCTGAGTCCACGCAAATGAAGTGATGTGTATTTATACCCTGCTATAGCGCAATTTCATGGTTTCTGAGTCTCTCTACCACTCATAGTTTGAGGATTGTTCACATCCCATGTCGTGTTCAAATGTACAGACTTTTTATACTTATCATTATTCCCTAACCGATATAGTGCAGCAATATTTACATTTCATTAGGTATTAAGTAACGGAGATCATTTAAATTATCCGGGAGGATGTGAGTAGATTCTTCTTCTTTCGGCTTCTCCCTTTATCAGGGGTCACCGCAGCAAGTCAAACTTTTCCACCTCATCCTGTCCTCCACATCCTCTTCTCTCACCCCAACTCTCTGCATATCTTCATTTACCACAACCAAATAACTCCTCTTTGGTCTTCATAGATTATTTGCAAATATTCCACCATATTTTATAAGGGACTTGAGCATTCATGGATTTTGGTATCTGTGGGAAGTCTTGCACCAAGTTCCCTTTGGATATGAAGGGCTGACTGTATAGTAATTTAACCAGTTTAACAAAAAATTGGAAGAAATATACAATATATACAGGCAGATGCCATTTAATGTCATTCTAGTCAAAGGCCGAGGTCTTAAAAATAATAAACTATGATAACAACTAAAAATCTGTATTTTAATCCAGATGTTGCAGTCTTTAACAGACTCAAAACAGCAAAGACACTGTAAAGCGTCCCCTGAGTTTTAAGTATTGTACTGAACTCTAATTACTGTATTTTCCTCAATAATTAAAAATTTCCTATGTCAATTGCTTATTTCTGTAGATTACTGTGTTGTCTGTAATTCTTGTGAATTTCCATAAATTAAGTTTAGACTTAGGAATGTAACTCTGGACAGAACTACTTCTGCGTTGTCACACATTTATTTCTGTCCAGAGTTGCATTCATTTTTCCCCAAGGTCTTGTGTTGATGATGGGAGATTTGTTCCACTGCACAAAGTCTCCTCCAGCACATCCCAAAGATTCTCAATTTGGTTCAGGTCTGGACTCTGTGGTGGACAATCCATGTGTGATAATGATGTCTCATGCTCCCTGAACCACTCTTTCACAATCTGACCCTTCTGAAACAGATCAACATCTTTTACACGACCACAGGCTGTGTCTTTCTGTGACATAGTTGTTTAACAAATGAGAAGCTACTCACTGCATCAGTTAGAACTTATTGCCAGCTGAAACATGTGCAGTAATTATCCTATGGGAGGTGCTCTTTTAATTATTTAACTATTTGCTTAAATCCAGGTGGTGACTTTTTTTTTTTTTTTTTTTTTTTTTTTTTGGCTGGTCAGTGTATATTCACATATTTGATCTTTTATGACACGTTATACTGTATATAGCACATCTCACATTACAAGGAAATTCAAAATATAATCAAAATCTTCCTAAGTTATGTTTTTAAGTTAGTGCCAAAGCTCTTTAACATAATCAGAATTTAGAATTGTGTGGAAAAACATTGAGGTAAAACAGGCATTCCACGATGTGAAGAGTGTTTACAGAGCAGCTCTGCTAACTTGTTTGAATCACCTGAAGCTTGTGTAAGCAAGTGATGTGTGGGCCAGTTAGCATGTTTGGCTTCTGAATGCATACCTGACACATCTATGCTCAGAAGAACAGAAAATGGTAGAATACCCAGTAAACAGACTTGGTAAACCAGCACTCCCTTATCTGATTCTTCTCAAGACAAACTGGCTAAGGAACTCATGCTCTTAAAGGCCTTGCATTAATCTGTTTGGTTTTGTATACTGAGCTTGCAGGTATTGCTTTAGAAATAGAGAGAGAACAATGGAAAACTTGCATGCTGTTCTTGTTGGAGGACTGCCAGGAACTGGAAATGTATTATTACATATTCACACTCAGCACTTGACTACTCCTTTACATATGCATTTGCAAAAAAAAGTAAACCTTTTGAAAAGGTAACAGTTTATGTTTTACAAACCTATGTATTTATCAGTCAACGATAATACAAATAGTCTACATATTCTCCAGTGCAAGTTGCACACAAATTCTCTAGAACTAGCTGAAGTTTCTGTTTATTTGCCACTCATTATAAAGCCACATCCAAAGCCTTTAGACCAAATGTTCCATGTATGATTAAGGATAATACTTTTTACATTACATTACATTACATTTACAGCATTTAGCAGACGCCCTTATCCAGAGCGACTTACAGTTGGTACAGTCTTATAATCCAAGTAGTGGGTTAAGGGTCTTGCTGAAGGACCCAATAGTGGCAGCTTGGCAGAAGTGGGATTTGAACCCTGGACCTTCTGGTCCAGAGTCCAGTACCTTAACCACTAGGCTACCACCGTCCGTACAGTAATACTTTTGGCAGAAATGGAAAAATGCTGTGTTTATAGAAAAAGAACTCTGCCTCATGCCTGGATAGATTGCAGTCACTGAATTCAAAAGACAGACAAATGTCAGTCACCTTAAACTTCATAGACGTTGGATTAAGTTAATATATAAACTATACGTTTTTCATAATCAAAGCAAGGTCCAGACCTCTTACCTTTTCCAACATGAGCTGAGAGAGCTAAATCTGTTCATTTAATTAAGATATCAAGTCTAAATATCTGTAGGTATATTTGTATTTACATGAGGCAGAATGTGTTTATCTCTTAAGACTTGGATGAAGATCAGATGCAATTTGAGTAATTCATGTGAAATCCAGGTGACTTTGATGATACAGTTCCTGTAATCTTAGGAATGAGAGAAACAAACTTGGCCGTTTTGCAATCTATGCTGTGGTTTGCATATTTACTAAATAGTAGGGTTGTCCGTTGATCCCAAAATCAAAGTTGATTCTCTGACCGTAAAAACTGAAAATTCAGGTCAAAGTTATTGACGTTAATTTCACACACTGAAAACGATTTGGCTCAAGTTTGTGCCTAAACTAAAAAAAAACCCCAACACAAAACATCACTGATCTGCTGGTATTTTGTTTTAAGAAAAGCAGAGAACAAACTTGAATATAAACTCCGTGACAGTATTGTCACTACTACTGCATGTTCAGGCTACACATCTGAAGGAGCCAACTGTTAGAAACAGGTTTAACCAACCAAGTTAATTTAGCTAGAGTTCATTCCACCCACTTGGCTTGCACATTATGTATGCAGTAGAAACCCAACATCTTCAGATGTTTGCCTGTACCTGCTTTATGTTCTGCATGTTTTGAGGCAAATTTCTGGATGCTATGGAGAAAACTCTGAAATTGTAGTACAGCATGAGCATGTGTGTGTGTGTGTGTGTGTGTGTGTGTGTGTGTGTGTGTGTGTGTGTGTGTGTGTGTGTATCCTTCTTGAATGACAGTTATGGCTTCCAGTTACTTCTGCCTCTGTGCTCTCACTGATTAGGCTTTTGTAAGGATTACTGTGCTTAAACCCTGGCTATGGCACGGCTCCAAACAATTTGGTTAGGGCATGCTAATCTAATGAGAGTGAAGGGGGCATGCTACCCCCATCACATGCCATTGTCCTTCCTGAGACCCGAGCTCAGTCTATGCGTGAAAGGTTCAAATGGACAGTCTTCTTATGCAGTGTATTTCAAATAAAAACAAATTCAGTGTATCTGTCAATTCATGTAGAAGATTGGCTTTGTTTTTATTGGTTGAGGTACAAAGAAACCACTTTTAAAAATGATAGCAATGCGTATGTACCAACCATTCATTGTCATGGTCATGGTCAGCAACAATAGCCAGGTAGCCTGTGGCATTTAAATGCTCAGTTAGTATTACCAAGAAAGTAGTTCCAAGAAAATATCCCCCACACCATTACACCACCAGCAGCAACCTGAACCGTTGAAACAAGGCAGGATGGATCCATGCTTTTGTGTTGTGTTTGCCAAATTCTGAGCCTACTGTCCAAATGTCACAGCAGAAATCTAGATTCATCAGACCAGACGACGTTTATCCAGTCTTCTGTTGTCTGATTTTGTGAGCCCATGTGAACTGTAGTCCCAGTGGCCTGTTCATAGTGGACAGGCATGGCAACCAATGGGGTCTTCTGCTGCCCATTTGCTTCAAGGTTCGACATGTGCGTTCAGAGATGCTGTTCTGCATACCTTGTTTGTAACAAGTGGTTATTTGAGATGCTGCTGCCTGTCTATCACCACTCTCTGTCCTCTGGCGTCAAACAAGGCGTTTTCTCCCAAAGACCTGCCGCCCATTGGATTTTCTTTTTGACACCATTCTGTATAAACCCTAGAGATGGCTTTGCGTGAACATCCCAATAGATCAGCAGCTTCTCTAGCACCTACAATTATGCCATGTTTAAAGGTCATCTTGCTCACGCCTACATGCCTAAATGCATTGAGTTTCTGCCACGTGATTGGCTGATTTAGATATTTGTATTAATAAGCAGTTGAACAAGTGTACCTAATGAAGTGTGTTGTGTGCTTTTAAGAATTCCAACTGGATCTCTTTTGTGTGGTAACTGTTGTTGCCCTTTTGATTGTGTGTCTGACAGACTTGGGCTGGTGATCCACCCTTGGCTAATGTTGAAAGAATGATGTCAATTTTAGCACTACCAGTTAAAGCTCCGCTGTGCTCCTCAACCTCACCTCTCCATGTCAAATAACTTCGAAGCTGCTCCCTCAGCACTTGTCTTATGCCATGTGTTTACACTGAAGAGCTATGAGCTTTTGAAATGGTTTAAACTGGTTTTTCTGGCCATTTTATGAGCGGACCGTAATCCTCTCTGAGCTTATTTTAACCTTTTCTGATTCAGCCTTCACAGCTGTTTGATGTTTAACTGAAGCTTCAAGTACTCACAAGCTTTAGGTGAGGTTGGGGTGCATTGTGAGGATATGATCCTCAAAGACTTGAGGTTTTTCTTTATTTTTATTATTTTAACCTTCACTTTTTGCCGTGTTAGCTGCTCTTGTTTTCATCTTCGCATCATTAGATGATCCATTGTGAGCTGCTCTTCAACAGTTACACCTGCAATGTTGGAAGTTAGGGCCGTGACGCGTTTCATTCCTGTACAGTGATGTTGTGATGTTTCCTGTGTGCGCAGGTATCTGAAGCGGTTCAAGATCATGAAGATAAAGGTTCTGAGAAGCTGGTGTCGTCAGATTCTGAAGGGCCTTCACTTCCTCCACACTAGGACTCCTCCCATCATCCACCGGGACCTCAAATGTGACAACATCTTCATCACGGGCCCCACTGGCTCTGTTAAGATTGGCGATTTGGGTCTTGCAACCCTAAAGCGCTCTTCTTTTGCTAAGAGTGTCATAGGTATGGCCTGGCTCCTCAAATGCCGCTTCAGTTAATCGTACCTTATGTCAAGTTTTCTAACTATTGTACTGAATAAGAGCTCTGAATGTGCTTGATGTGTGAGTCAACACTTTTAGGTAAAACCAGATTTCTCCTGACAGCCAAGGTCTCTGTTTTATTATAGAGATTTTGGAATAAGGAAACTGCAAATGCCTTTGATGGAAAACACGTCTTAGTTCCATCTCTCAGCCAAAACCAATAATAAGCGCAACAAACAGCTAATTGGCTTGTAAAGGACCACCTTACACCTCCACAAATGGGGACGTATTAAGTTTATAATATGTTCTAGGGATCATACACTGTGGAGTCTTGTTGTGGACCAACCACTGAGGATTTGCTTGTTCATTGGCAGGTACACTTTGGTTTGACAGCTCTGGCCATTCATGGTTAAAATATGCTCATTACATTATCTCTGAATACTTATCACATTTGTTTTTCTTCTCACTCAGGAGTTAAACGCTAAGATGCTGTTATTTTTCTTTTTGACTAGCTGCCCTTTGTTTTCCTAAAGCTGTCTGTTCCTTTTTTCTTCCTCTCTGTGCTGTTTGGATTATTTAATGTACTGCAGTTCAGACAGTAAGTATGCTCTAAAGTTATGCAGTGGCCCACAACTTGGAGGTTAGAAAGGTTAAGGATGAACAGTTTTTCCCTATTCATCGTCAGGCCTTTTATCAGACCTGATCTGCCTCACGGAAGGATTCTCTTTAAACTGTAGCTATTAGATATGCTTTTCTGCATAATTTCGTATAACAGGACATGAAAGCTAAGGAATTATTGGTTATTCTCATATGTGATGTTGGCATGATGTGGAAAAAGCTCATCTCCTTCAGCACTGGCGCTAACCTGGAACCAAAGGGAAATTTCTTATTACTGGCCATAGCAGTACTTCATGCCATCTAATAAAAATACATCTTTCTCTGTGCATCAGATTCCCTCTACTTAAAGCAGAAAGGCTTAGAGAGAAAATTGCTTCCCTGAGGTGACTGAGAAAAGTTTCCCCTTTATTGTTTTTCTTTTCACCTCCTTAACATTTTGCTCTTTGCTCTCAGGTTTATATGGAGCGACTTTTGTTTCTCTCCCTATGTCGGTTCAGTTGGGTGAGTGAAATGGGCGAGCCTCTGAGTTCTGAATGCTTCTTTTGCTTTAAGGTACCCCCGAGTTCATGGCTCCTGAGATGTATGAGGAGAAGTATGATGAATCGGTGGATGTGTACGCCTTTGGGATGTGCATGTTGGAGATGGCTACCTCGGAGTACCCGTACTCTGAGTGTCAGAACCCTGCTCAAATCTACCGCCGGGTCACCAGTGTGAGTATCTCAAGTCACATGTGCTGCACTTTTAAATTTCATATTCCCTCACTGTGTTTGACCCTCCTATACCCTCTGGGATTTCTCAGAATATTCAGTTATGTCAGGCTCTTTCACTGTCTGTTCTTGCAGTACGTATTTTCTTAAGTGACTCTTGCAGTAGTTGGATAAAGCAAATCTTTATTCTTGATGAAACAAACGCTGGAGTTTGTAAGCCTATGTAAACTAAATCCTATATTTGTGATAACCTGATCAATGTGATCACGTACACTAATGTAGACTTAGAGTGAAAACCTTAGAGTTTACATTTAATGTGATTACAGTAGCATGGCTACATGTAAAGCTGCTAGCTTTACTTTTTAATAGTGGCTTAATGGTGCACATGAATCTTAAGATGAATTAAACTGTGCTGATGGGTTAAACTAATCCCAGTTTAATTCTTCAGTACAGATTCTGATGCCTGAGCTCTGGGTCCAATTTAATATCAGTACTTTATTTTTTTTATTTTTATTATTCTGTATATCCCACTGTCTAACATGGGAGCAAAAGACTAAAGCAAAAGAGCAATAAAAATCAAAACATAAGAGAATTCATAACATTTACATTTAGCCGTTTAGCAGACTGCCTTTTCCAGCACGATACTATCTCGGACTGTACTATCTCTACAATCCAAGCCATTATAGGTTAAGGATATTGTTCAAGGACCCAACAGTGGTGCTTCTGCACAGGTGGGATTGAACTTTCTGATCCATAGTCTAATACCTTACCTGCTAAGCCCCCCTAAGAATGATGTTTTACAGAAAGTTGTATTAGTAGGAATTAGTAGTAAAAGTATAGTAACATGCCTTCATATTGCAGATATGTTTGTTGCTAGCCAGCATGAATCACTGCTCACTGACATTTAAATTCAGGATTTTTAAATGAGGCACCCTTATTATTACCGTATTTTTCGGACCATAAAATGCGGTGCGTCTAATGTATGAATTAATTCTGGTTGTGCTTTCTGACCTAGAACCGATTGTAGATGGTACACGGCGCTCATAAATCTGTCAAAATGTTTTAGCACGGCCTTGGTAAGTTACGAAGCTTACGGAAACCGTAGTGCGCAGCATCGCGGAGTAATTACGGTATGTGCTTCAGCATTAGGGTACGTGCATTCATTCATTCATTTTCGAAGCGGATTTCAAACACAACGCTATCAGTCACGCAGTACAACATGGACATAGAGCAGCTGCGAGAGAATTCAACATTAACGAATCAATGGTACGGAAGTGGAGGAAGCAAGAAGACGCCCTGCGCCAGGTAAAGACCAAACTGAGCTTTCGAGGGAACTTATGAGTTTTGTTTCATTTCATGCGTCTTATAACCCGGTGCGCTTTATGTATGAACATAGATCCGTTAGCAGCCGATCGTTGATATCGCGTCTTATAATCCGGTACGCTTTATGGTCCGGAAAATACGGTAATTTCATATTTAACAAAATTATTCAAATTGAGTTTAACCATGACTTTTTAGCCTCCATGAAACTGATGATAACGTAAAAACATGACATTGTTTTAAGTTCCTGAAGCTGATGTAACTTTAACAGTAACTTTAGAGGGGAAAAGTTCCTGCATGGACCTAGAGAAGATTCATAGCAGATTCATGCTTACTAACCAAAAATTCCTCAAACAATGACGTTCGCCTGCAATGTGATCTTTCATTTACAGCTACAGCATTTAGCAGACGCCCTTATCCAGAGCGACTTTCAATTGATACAGTCTTACAATCCAAGCAATTGTGGGTTAAGGGTCTTGCTCAAGGACCCAACAGTGGTAGCTTGGCAGAGGTGGGATTTGAACCCTGGACCTTCTGGTTCATAGTCCTGCACCTTAACCACTAGGCCACCACAGTCCCACCGTCATAATTGTTACATCTATGAGCTTTCTGTTCTGTTAATAAAAAAAAAAAAGTGTTTTTGATCTCTCTCACATTTTTGAATAATACACAGCAGGTAAAAGTGGCCCAAATTCAAGTTTGGAAATCCAGATGGTCATGTAAAAAAGGGCACGTTATTCAGCAACGGTCACTTCTTTGATTTGCGTCTTTGGTTTCTTTAAACTTCACGTTGTATTTTCCTTTGACACTGTAGCCAAATTTCCTCAAACACGGAGCAATTACAGTATTTGCCTTCTGATTTTGTTTGCACCAAAACATTACCCCAAATAATTGAGGTCTGTTACTTCACTATCCCACCACTGAAAACCTCCTTCACTGCTGTCGTCCATTTTTTCTTCTCCTCAGCGCTTTTATGGCTCAATGTCGAGTTGGCATAAAACTTATCGATCTGGCTATTGAGACGTTGAGTCGAATTGCTACGTACCAGATTTGTGCCACTTTTACCAGCAGTGTAGCCTAAGAAATAGTATCATTCTGGTTTGTTTAATAATATCAGTATCATTTGTCTGTCCAATCCAGAGATCGGTGCTTTACTTGTGGTCCTTGCAGTCATGTTCATTCAGTCATGTTAGAAGTGTTGCTGTAACTAGCTGCTTATTTGGTGCATTGTTTGGGCACATCCTACATGATTTAGTAGATATGCATAGCTACAAATATCAGTTTTTCATTATAATTTAATATTTGGTGATCATTGTTTACTTCAGCCCAGTGATGATAATCCTAAGACTCTGTGATTGCAAGTGTTGATCCTGAAGCGGAGTTATACATATAGCTTCAGCAGACCATAATGGGATGGCCTTTCGCTTCTTTTCATGAAATGCTTGTTTTGCTATTTCAGACTAGGAAGAAAACAAGGCAGTCATGAGGCTGCTGGAGTGCAGGCTGATCAGATGCATGGTCTTATGATGTCTAGTCAAGTTGAGAGGCATTTTGCTTATTTTTGGCATTGATGTTTATCTCAAAAGTGTTTATAATACCTGTTCTCCAATGACCTTTGTCTTTAGGGAGGACTAAATGTGGTTTTAAAGCAATTTCTTATACATGTCATGGAAAAGCATACAACATGCGATCCCTTAAACCATGTAAATGTGTTGTGATAATACCCTGTAATGTTAAACCTGTGCTTGGGACCAATCAGATTGCACTGTAGTCTTTGGAAGAAACTGCTTTTCCTTTGGGTGCCAATATGGAAATGATGGCAACTTGAGTCCTGTTAACGTATTATGTGATAGAACACAGAGAACACTTTGTGATGTTAATCCTGAGCTTGGAACCAATGAGCTTGCACTTTAGCTCTTAGGGGATGGATGCCGGTATGTAACTAATGGTTATTGAAAATGAGAGTAGGTACTGGTGCACAGCAGTGCTGTTTGGGGGCAATGAGTAAACATAAACACGCTTGTTCATCAGCCTTCCTCAAATGCATTTTACAGCCTTGATTTCTGCCGCATCATACCTAATCTCAAACCCCATTCCTCCAACTTCTATGGGTTAGCTGCGTTGCTGAAGAAGATGCAGGAACCTCCAGAGTCAGCTTAGCTCTAAAGAGAGTTAGAGAAATAAAGGTTCTGGTTTTTGTGGTGACATGTATGTTGTATGTACTCATCAGCATTCAGAAGGGAAGACCGATGGAGGTCACAGTTTATCCTTCCACACCTGTAGGTAAAAGGAAAACTCAGGATGTCTTTCCCTACACAAAACCTCCAGCCTTTCTAATCTGTTCTCCAGTAGTGCAAACACAACAGGGCTTGAAAAGAAGCAATTCAATTTTGATGCAATCAGTGGGCATTTTGAACTCTGGTTTTGAGTTCACCCTGTTTGAGTGCACATCTGTTGTCCCTGCCCTCCTCCCAAGTTCAGTTACGTAACGGCACTTCTTATTTTGAAGTGAATTAGAGTTTTCTTGCTGATGGGGTCAACGACTGCAGCTCTGTCATGTGAAATGGTGTTGTGAAAAGGTCGTACTAGACATGTGTCGTGTTCATAATTGTTTTTTTTGGAATAAGAAGGCAGGTTTTGTTTGGTCGGACAAATAAAAATGTGAAAAATAGTCCTGTAACCTTGTTATGTAAGCAGTAGTGTTGGTGAAAGTGCGTAAAATCTCAAGGCTTTCTAATCAGGCAGGAAATAAAATACTGAAATAACTTTCATATAGGGTGTAATATTTAAATAGGCAGATCTCTGTGAAGAAACTAGCACTATGTTTTAGACACTGACAGAACAGGTCTGTGCCAACCGAAATGAACAGACCATCCCTCTTTACCGACCTCATGATTTTGTTTGATGGAAGCCAAAAATGCCTTGATAGAACGTATTATGAACAACACAGATCAGCCAGATGAAGCCAGACTCAAAGTGAATGTGAACCAGTTTATATCGTTATAGGTGAGAGAGAATATACAGGTATTGGGGGAACAAACAAATGAGTACTGCTTACAATAGGACAGGCACGTACACTTACAAATTCCATGTACCGTATTTTCCGGACCATAAAGCGCACCGGGTTATAAGACGCAATATCAACGATCGGCTGCTAACGGATCTATTTTCATACATAAAGCGCACC